>CM045763.1:184556163-184860153 GCA_025200525.1 Camellia lanceoleosa | reverse complement strand
AATATCAATATAATTATATTAAACTATAGACAATTAATTATATAAGAAAGCCTAACAGAATAAACGGTAAGGACCTCTCTAATAAAAAAATGAGATTAACCTCCTATCCTTAGTTGAGAATGTACATGAGTGGCTTAATTGAGCTAGCCCAATTGGTTGGCTGGGATATAAGATGTAATTTTAACCCAAAGTACTTGGAATATGATTACTTTTAGTTTAAATGGTTTCTATAAAAATAATTAAGAGCAAAATTGCACCCATCATAATCCTACAGTTTGTCTCTATGTCAATTTGATTTATAATTCTAATTACATTAATTCTACTCTTAATTTTTTTTTTTTTTATATTGTAGCAATTTAGTCCACCAAAATTAGACCTAAAATTAAGATGAAAAATAGTTCATTTTACTCTTCCCAGAAAGCTTATTGAGGGATTTGGCATCTAATTTGAAATGGTCCAATCCTTTAACAAAGTCCAAAAAATTAAAAAAAAAAAAAATTTGATGACAAGCCAAATTATATAATAACCAATGATACATAAGCATTTAAATTATATTTTAATCACGAGAATTTGTCCAAAAAATCAAATTTTTATTACGTTTAAAATTATTCAATACTCATACATATCAAAATAATAAATCATCATATTATTGATGCATAGAATTTTATCAATTAAAAGTATAAAAGTACAAATAGAAAAAAATCAATAATATATTTCTTTGAAAAAGCAAATAACGGGGAAGATTGGGAAAAAAGTACTAAAAAATTCAAACTTCCAATTTATTTTTTTAATAAAATTTCAATAATTTTAACATCTCAAATAAATCAACAAGTAACAAAACAAGTCCTATTTTAGTTGAGGAAATGATTTTTTTTTTTATTATAATGTTTATATAATGTATCATATATATAAATAAATCTTTATAACGAAATAAAAACTGATGAGCAAATTTTAGGATTTTATTGAGAAAGATAAAAAATACGAATAAAAAAAAAAAGTACAAAAACAAATTTAGAGGGTGTTTATATGATTTAGAGATAACAATTTTCAAAATTTTAGACTTAAAAAAGGTTTTGACAAAAAGTTAGGAGGTACACGTGATCCTCCTATTGTCTTTCATTGATCCCGCAAGGAGTGTTGAACACTGTCGTCCGGCCCAACAAGTCCATTTTCTTCTAATCGGCTTACCAAAAAATCTAAACCGCTTAATTTTTAAAATATATTGAATGATAAAGATACTTAAAAAATTAAATTAATCGAACATAGATAATTATTTTATCAATTATATTTATATTCAATTTTATAATTCAAATCGCATTTATCATTATTATTTTTAGATACAAAATGTAATTCGATAAAAAAGGCTATCGATATCTCGATAAATTTAATTTTGTATGTATATTCTACTTAATGTATTTAAAACGAACAATTCGATTATTAAAATAAATCACAAAATGAGCTACACAGTTGATAACAAGAATCATTGGTCTCCGCACAACAAATTACCACTCCAATTCTTTTCTTAGCAATCATAACAATTTTTTATGTGTACAAAATTCGATCACAAAATCCAATACAACTCTTTACAAGATATTTGATCCTTACATTTAGGGTTGGTTTGGGACATGGATCGCTTTTGGACTTTTTTTTAGCCCAGCTAAAAAACTTATTTGGAAGGACTTTTTGTTTTTCGATTTTTTTGTAAAGAGAAAAGTAATGATTATGGGTTGGATCTAATGTTTTTGTTTTTGCGACTAAAATACTTATTTTGTCTTTTTGTGGCTAAAATAGCCAAAAATCCCAAACTCTTCTTACAAACGGTGCCTAATGGATCTCAACTTACATAAAAGAGGTATATCTAATTATGAGATCAAATTTGTACTCTTATAATTTTTCCGTCACAATCTTCCCTAAATATGTATTTTCTAATGGTGTAGTCCTAGGTTCCTCAGGGAATGCATGCAAGCTCTACCTAGTTCTACCTAGCTACACTTTCTTTAATCACATTTGCATAATTATTTACCTGTTTGGCTTAAGCAACTGAAAATTTTAGTCTTAACCTGCAGCCCAACATATGAAAAAACCATAACCTAATGCACAAATTTTGAATTTACAGTTGTGAATTAAATGAGTAATCTTATCTCTATCTTTTGTAGAAAATGGAAAATGGTACCTATAAAGCTCTCACTCATAACAAGCTTTGGGATTAATACTCCAACTTTATGAAGAATATTCCCATGACTAAAAACTCACGATGCCATATATCTTGATATGTAAATCTTGTTTAGAAATTGACTTTTTTTAAGTAGTTTTTAAAAATTTATTGAATAATGTTTTTAATTGTATCAAAAATAATGAATTACTAAAATATTTCACTTTTTTAAATAATTTTAAACTTTTTAACTTTTTCTTAATGGCATTTTAACTTTCTTTTTTCTTTTTTTTTTTTTTTTTCTTTTTTTCTTTTTGTTTGTGTGTGTGTGTGTGTGTGTGTGTGTGTGTGTGTGTGTGTGTGTGTGTGTGTGTGTGTGAGAGAGAGAGACTTTTTTAGCTAAACAAGGCTTTAGCACCGTTTGGAGACTAAGACCAAGTTTGACCTGAAAAAGTTAAAAAGTTAAAAATTACACAAAAGCTTTAAAAGTTATCACTATTCATCAAAAAAATATTAAAATATTAATAAACAAATATTAATACAAATCAAAAGTTGGCCGAAATGATGACGTGATGAGAGGTACCAGTGACAGAGAAAAAAATTTATAGTATAATATTCACTAAATCTTAATAGTAAGTTGTAGTTTACTATGGGTCCCTGCTTGATAATTTGAACCGTTGAATATATGTAACTGTTTAAGATTATATGTCTGTAAAAAATCACGTCTATCAGATATCTCTAACTACATGATGAAATCAGTTTTGTTACGCTTAATCAGCTAACAAAAAATAACACGATTAAATAGTTATCGATATCCAATCAACGCGATTTTTACAAAGATATAGACTTAATTTGAAGTTCTACACATTGAACAGTTCCGATTAAAAAACGGGACCCGTGGTGGCTCCTATGGACCAAACAACACCATCAATCAATCACCGAGAAGGAGACAATATTTCCCCACCACTCACACCGGCTCCTCTCTCCATCCGTACGGCCTCCTACCCTATCTTCTTCTACACAATTATTTATACAATTTTTAATACACATTTTTTATAAAACAAAAAGCTAACACAAACATCCATATTTTTTTTTCTCAACTTTAGTCTAAAAAGATAAAAGACACTTATTTAAGACATCCCAAACAACCCCTAAGACCTGCTTGGTACATACTTTTTAGTAATTTTTGCCTTTTTGGCTAAAATATGACGAAAAAAACTAAGATATTTGGATGACTTTTTAATTTTTACAAAAAGATGGCAAAACGTGAGAAAATGAAATCTTTAACTTGATATAAGTTGTTAGTTTTTATTTTTTAATGACTTTTCGACTTTTGGCTAAAATCATCACTTACCAAACGAGACCTAAATATTTTACTCAAAAAGTCACTATAAGTTGTCATATCACTCTCTCTATTTTTTTTACACATCTTTTTATAAAAAGTAAAAAAATTACTAAAATAATCTGTTCCCAAATAAGATCTATCGTAAACATAAGTTTCATTTCAATCCACATTTCTGTGTGGCTTAGACTGTCCAGTTAGGTTTATAAAGCCTACCACGTCTCACTCAAATAATTTGAATAATTTAATTTGCAGATTCTTTATAGGTAAATTGTGTATGAAAAAAATTAGAGTGATCTAATAATTATATAATCATATTATTTTCATTACATTTGACATTAAAAGAGATAAATAAAAATAAAGAATGGATGGTTTATTTTTTTAAGGGTACATTATACTTTTCACCTTTAATTGTTTGGCTTAAATTTCATTTTTTATTATTATTTTAATTTAAAACAATTTGATACCTACACTTTAAGTCTAATTCAGTTTAGTCATTTCATCAATTGAAACTAAACTTATAGTGTAAAGATTAAATTGTTCAATAGGGGCTAAATTGAAATTTGAGTTAAACTACAAAGGTTAAAAGTGTAATAAATCCTTTTTTAAAATTATTTTTATTGTTCATTTATCTTCAAAAAATTAAGGGTTATTTTTAAAATCACTCTTACTATCCTTCTGTGTTTTGAAGAAAAATATTATTACATTTGATTTTTTCTCATAGATGGTCACTTACAACTTGAATGGATTAAATCATGAGAGGTTTATGGGCAGGTTTTATTGACCAAACTTATTTATCTAGAAGTCTTACTCCTTTTTCACCTATCAATATTTAAAATAAAATAAAAAAAAAAAAAACGTGGTGGGGCAAAATAAGCATATTTAAACTTATTGATACATTAAAAAAATAAACTTGACCGATAGATATTTAAGTCCATCATATAAGACTAAATTGTAATTTACCCTTAAAAGATATTTAAGTTTATCATATGGGACAGTCCAATCTATATTTGTGGATCAAATAGAAGCGGGGCTCATTTAGTATTCTGTAATGCTTTATACAAATGAAATTTTTTATTTGACATTTTTATCATTTTACACAAAGGTAATGAGAATCATATTAATAAGGAGTTGTTTAGAATGTCCTAAATAAGTCATTTTTTGACTTTTTGAACTAAACAATTGAGAAAAAAATGTATTGTTTGTTAACTTTTTGATTTTTATGAAAAATGTGTATTAAAAATTGTATAAATTAGTTTGTAGGAAAAATTAGGATTGGGAGTTGTGCAACCATAATTTCGACTTTAATTAATAATGATAACTTTATAACTTTTAAGAACTTTTTGACTTTTTAATTTTTGGCCATATGCCAAACTTAACCAAAGTATGCGTGAGACTTACTATTTTGTATCTAAAGATTAAAAAAAAATCACATAAGAAATTATTTATTTATCTACAATATTATCCTTTATTATTAGTGTAAAGTCAGGACACTTGAGTGACATGCATATTTTCTATTTATTAGAACAACATAAGCATAGAGGAGCAATCACTTTCTCCACTCAAATGGTTCTCTCCTATTTTCAGGTTATTTCTTGGCCTTGTCTAATAATAACTGAAATAGAAAAAGTGAAACAGAAAGCGGACCAACATAAGACTGATATCACATATTCTTATTTATTTATTTTTGAGTGAATTATATTCTTATTTATTGCTAAAGCCCCCACGTCCTTTTGCTATGCTATCCTGATTATATATAATTTTATGTATACATAATTTTTTCTTTTGTTGGTAAAGATAAATTTGGGACCACATGATCTAAATGTCCTTAGGTTCTTAAGAAATTATTTTTCACCCACTGCAAAATAATCCCAACTCAACAACTTTCAACAAAATATGATTAGGGACGCTCAAGAATCGAATTAATCCAATTTTAGAGTGAATCATGATGAATCAATTCCTATGGGATACAAAAATTAAAATCATAACCAAACCTTAAACCTATGGAACCAAACCAAAAACCAAATGGTTTGGTTCAATTCTACAATTCTAGAAATTTTATATAACAATAAATATGATATATACATGTATATTAAATTAGTAAACAAACTAACAATAATTAGTTTAGTTAAGTTAGTTAGAGTTTGTTAATTTTACTATCAAGACTAATGTTCAAATCTTTTGAGTAATTTCTATATTTTATTTTTACATAAAATATAAAAATAATAATAAGCACATATATCATGGTTTGGTTTGAAAATTAGAACAATTTGAATGGTTCTACCATTTCAAATCCAGAATCAAACTAATAAAAATCAAGCTAAACCAAATCACATCGGATTGGATCGACATCGTTCTATCGATTTTTGAATACCCTAAATATGACCAACAAAATATTAATGTATGGTTCAAATTCATTTAGGTGTGGTATTATTGTACAAAAAATGAATTTAGACTAGACATTCATATTTTGTGTATATTATATATATATATATATTTTTTTTTTTTTTTTTTTGTGTACATAGTATTATTATATGGGTAAATTACACAAATGGCTTTTAACTCCATTTCATTTTAATCCCTAATATTTAATTGGTATCAATTGCATTTTTGAATTTTATTAATTCAACGTATTCCATACCCTACTTGTCATCTAAAAGAATATACGAAAATTACATTATTACCCTAATTGTCATCTAAAAGAATATACGAAAAATATATTAGCCTCACATCAGGCATTTGAAGGGCATTCTGAGAAAATTATTTTATTTCTCCTCTAAATGAACTATGAGACATGTTAAATGCATATCCAAGTCTTTTTACTTTATTATTGAGAGTCAAATAATTATGTGATTGATTGAATTTTGAGTGTTAAAATGCCTGTAGTATCTTTTTAATATCCAATTTGAAGTTGATGTTGTAACAACTTAAATTTTTAATTATTATGTAGAATTTATATTAATATTATTTAATCTCGCTTAGAAAACATATAATTTATTATATATTATTATGTGTAATTTTGTAAAATAATATAATTATTAAAAGTTTAGGGGTCAAAATATAAATAATAATAATAATGAGTGTGGTACTAAAATAAATAATTTATTTTCTATTGGTATATGATGAATTGTAATTTAATTAAGAATTAATTTATTTATATAATTATATTAAAATATTGGGTCGAAGAGTAATTATCTTAAATATATATTAAAGATAAAAATAAATCTATAAAATTAATGAATTGAATCTGGAGAGAGATTTGCTCACTACACGTTGGCCTACTAATCATCGTCCCTCCCTATAAATAGGAGGAGAAGAAAGAAAGAAGAAAGAAAGGAAAGAAAGAAAGAAAGAAGAAAAGAAAAGAGAGGAAGAAGGAAAAAAATAATGGAAGTTGAGATGATCTTTGATAGTGAAAAAAAAAAGGTGAGGTATTAAAGTTAAGATGAGTTATATTATACCTTGAGTTACCAAAATATATTTTACTTATGTTTTGACTTACCATATTTATTTTATATAAGTTATGTTTTATTAATATATTAATAAAAGTTATGTTTTATAAAGATTTCAGTTACGTGGATTACTATCTAAACTCTATTTGTGAAAAGGAAACCCATAGATATGTTTGTTTTACTTTTAAAGAATATTTGGTTATGACCTTGTAAATAATTATGTTTTATAAGTACTACCACTAAGTTTCACGCCAGACTTAAATAACCATTGGTCTCTGCTTGGTTACTTTATGCCCTCTCGATCCATTGACCTTGTTTTGTACGAGCAAAGTGCAGGTTAAGTGCTACACTATTATAGAGCCACCTCTTGAATCTGTGACGAGCCATCTCTTGAATTGCACTTTTGCTCACAAGGAACAAAGTGTTGTACGTAAACTAAGTGCTACACTATTATGAGAATCCACCTCTAGAACTGTGATGAGCCGCTCTTGAACTGCACTGCTTCTCGATTGTCACACCTGTGACCTTTGTTCTGCTCGCTCGCTCGCCAAGATCGTGGTTATGATTATTTATTTACATAATCTCGCTTGCTACTTAAAAGATCATTTGTTCCAACTAAATTATCTTAAATGTTTTGGCTTAACTAATTATCCATGATTATTTCGTGATCCCTTATACTCTTGGTATAATATTTCTCACCGCCATGCTTATAGTTGTTTACCAATTTTCAAGAAACAACGACTTCGTAAATAGTTTTTGGAAAGTCAAGTCATGAATGTACACACACACAAGATTTTTATGATATTTTTTATATGTAAATATCGGTCATTTTGATCAAGAATTTTATAATAAAAATAGAAGTTCCAATGATTATTTTGGTATCTTTACTTAAATATTACTTCCGCTCGCGTTTATTAATTTGTTTAAGATTTAGCCGAAGGTAACTTCAGTTATTGACCACCACGATACTTAACTCTTAGATACCGGGAGCAGGTCGTGACAGATGTAACCATTTTATGTGTGGCTTTAGATAACAGTTAGGGAGAGGGATAATATAGATTTAATGCATAAGGTTTAGGAATACAATTTATATAAATTAAATATTAGAAACTAAAATGAAATTGGAACATACTTTAGGGACTATTCACGTAATTTATCCTAACATTATAGCTTTTTGTTGGTAACAAAAAGTATTGGACCACATACTCAAATATTTTGAAACAACAATGTTACACGTAAGGAAAATATATACACAAAAAGTCACATAAAAGTGGGGCTCACACATTGTAGAACTCACCCGTACATAAATTGTGTGTCTAAATAATATTTCTCATTTTGAAAAAAAATCTCAATAAATCTTATTTTTGGTATAAAACTTTCATTGAATCATATTTAACTCATCACTCAGCTTTTCAATATTGTGTTAACAAAAGCAATAGAAATTTTACAGGATAAAGTAAGACTTTCACATTATTTTTCATTGACCAAAAAGAATCCCAGCTCAGCAAATTAAAACACAAATGCATATTTACTAAAATCTACAATTGATTAGTAATTATTGGATCCAATGCCCAACATGCACCATTTTGGATGTAGACAAAGTATGTGGTTTAAAGACTAAAAGCCCTTTTGTAGTATATGTTGTCGGGTGTTAACGTTCAGTGTCCTCCAAATGAATGATGTAACCCCTGTTCATTCAAACTACAACCACAACAATAACAATACCAACCATCCTTTTCTGTCTGAGTCTTCTCCTGAAGTTCACACTTAGTAAACCTTCAATTTTAAATGACACATCAACAGAACACGGGGATGCTGCTGTGCTCTTGCTGTGAGGCTCACTGAGCTTTTGAGCTTATTTTGACGATTTGAGTTGTTCATATTATAGAGTTTTAATATATTATCTATATAAAAAAATCAAATTAATCAGGCATCTATAGTCCCATGATCATGCACTCGTTTTTTTAAAAAAAATTCAAAATCAAGATAACCATTTATTTTTTTAAAAACAAAATGTAGTCTTTTCATGGGGCTACAAATATTCAATTAAGCTATTTTTTGCATGAATAATCTACTCGACAAATCCTATAATATAAACGGTTCATATCATAAAAATAAACTCGAGATTAGCAGCCTAAAAGCCCTCATAGCAGCAATCCCAATTCTGACATCAACCTTAGAATATCAAAAATGCTAGAGATTTTTAAAAAATTTACCAAAAATTTTATGTCGATTTTTTATTGTAGTGTATAGTATTTTTTAGTAATTTTTTGGAGTATCTAGCATTGCTCTTGGAATATTAGCATGGGATTTTATGTCTATTTTTTTCTTGTCTATATATTGGACTTGACAAATTCAAACCGAATCCATGAAGCTGTTCAATTGAATTTAATTCAAATCTATTTAAACGTATTTAAATTTACAAATTTCTTTTAATGAGTTGGTCCTTGAAGAGTTCTTGATGTTCAAAAGCTAGTTTTCATTGTAAACTGTTGAATATGAGAAATTCTTAAGAAATTTGGAATATGCAAGCTTGATATTCTAAGCTTGTTGGTGTTTCACATTACTTAATCTATCGTAATATAAATTTTTATATCATTGAATCAGAAATGATCTTGAATCGCATATGTTCATTAAAGCGTGAAAGTTTTGTGTGAATATGATTGTACTTAAATTTCTAGTGTGAAGCTTTGCGTTGTCCAATTGGTTATGAATGTTGTAATTCAATGAAAATCTTCTCATTATCAACGATTTGTTATGTGAACACTCATATTCACATATGAATATGAGTTGTACAGTGAGTCTATGTTATTCTTTGTAATGGATGAAAAAATATCTACGACGGTAAAATTGTCTATAACAAAACTCATACATGAAAATTGGGATTTAGTGGATCAATTTTTTAAGACAATAAGACTTATTAAGATACAAGAATATTTATTAAACTAATTAAAATACAAGTAAGTGAAAGGAGATTTACTTCTAAATTCTCGAAAAAAGAATGTCAAACAAAGTTTTTATATTTTCTAAAAAATGAAAAAACAAAATCCAAAAATACAAAAATTCATGATATATAGATACGAGTCTATTTATTACAACCCTATTTGATTATTTGAGCCTAGCAAGGCTTTTTTTTGTTTTTTGATAGGTTGACTCGCAAATCAAAACCTTAAACTCAAGTCTTGATTAACGAGCTTGGTCTAGATGGGCTCGAGGGTTAAGCCAACAGGCACCTCTCACAAACCCAATAACAAGATCGGCTCATGGGCTTAGCCCAACAAATTGAGATTCATATTTATATATATTTTTTAAATTATTTTAATTATTATTATTATTTTATTTATTTATTTATTTATTTATTTATTTTTTTAAGGGAAGAGATGGAGAAACAGGATAGCTCTCATGGAATTGGCAGGCTATAAATCAAATCTTAAGTCCTGGCCTAATCCACACCTCATTCAAACTAAGCCAACTCGCAAGAAGTGCATACTTAAACGGCAAACCTTAAACCAAATGATAAACTTTATATACACTGAAATGTTGTCCTTGGTAATAAAGAAATAGAGAAAAAAACTATTAAACCGACAAATAATTAACAAAATAAAAAAGTAATAAAGAACCAATGAAATAAACATATATTGTTTGTCGATAGTTGACTTCACAAAAACAGCTCATACACAACTCCATGAGATCACCTCATGAGTGCATTATGAGGCATTGATGGTGATTATAGGAATCTCATTATATGGGACCATATATATATTTTAATTAATTAATTAATTTGTTTATTTATATATTTATAATAGAATTGGGATGTTCCAATGAGAATATTGCTAAGGTCAAGGAAGCTTCATAATGTCAGAACAAAGGGACAAGTTTCATACAGCAAGAAAACATTAATTATTATAATTATATTATCATTATTGTTATTATTTTTATTATTAGTGTATGATAATTGTATTGTATTCAATGTTGGAATGTGCTTAATGGAAATAAATAATTAAGAAAAAATATATATTTTTTAAAAGACTTTTTTAGTATGAATGTTTGCTCACACGTAATTTTTGTGGAATATTATCACGAAGAAAAGGCATCTTAATTGAGAATTAAATTAAAATAAAATAAAATCTTACAACACGCCACAAAATAAAATTTGTATTAAAAAATTAGAAAATTATTGATATCACCTCCATAATTCACATTTTTATATTTTGTATGACATAATTGAGCCAAGAACTTTTTTTTTTCTTTTTTTTTTTTAAATTGTGAAGAATAAAATCGATATCGTTTCATATCATGGTCTTATCTAACTCCTTTCACCACCCCATCCCTTCTACTCCCTCACCATTAATGCCTCTATAAAACTTGGCTCACGTTTCTTAAGGGGTCAGGCTTCCTCAAGTTCATGATCAAACTGAAGGATACTGTTAGGTTCGTGGAAACTCACCGCAGGTTTCTTTTCAATAATTTAAACTGTTTAATGTATAAAACTCGTTGAATACTATATGTCTGTGAAAAATCACGTTGATTGGATATCGATAGTTACGTGATCAAATCGGCCAGATAATAAAAAAAATAGATCATGAAAAAATAAACGGTTGATAGAAATTTAATCCAATGAGATAGTTATCGATATCCGATCAACGTGATTTTTTACAAGTATACAGTACTCGACGAGTTCTATACATTGAACGGTTAAGATTATCGAAACAGAATCCGTGATGGGCCTTCACAGGCTTAACAGTACCATCTAATTCGATCACAGATTGAAGAGAAGCCAGACCATTTCTTGAGAATTACTTTAATAAATCTGTCAACATTCATAAGAATCACAACGATGTGCATGACATCGTCGATAATAAACGATAGGAAAAGAGGTGGTGCCAACAAGAACACTTGCAACAACCTAGGCAATGGTGTCAAATTGCAACCCACACGTGCCACCAAATTAATCAAGATACAAGTGAAACATATTTCCTCCTTTTTTTTAGATTCATAGAGAGAAGGAACAAGAGAAGTTTCTCCCATATTCAAGAACTTCTAAACATAAATACCACCTGAATAGCTATGTACTCTGCACTCACTTATACAAGACTTTCTTCCTAAAATATGTATGCAACGGGTGTAGCAAGAAATTTATGGAGTGTATTTAGAACCTTTATTCTTTTCGCGTGAAAAAAAATATTTATGAAATAAAGGGTGTGGTAAGTTATCCCAAGTCATAAAATCTAATCTGAATGTTGGATAATTTTATTCAAGGATAAATTAATCATGCCACACTACTAAAAATAAGGCCTTTTGAGTCGGTTTTTTTGAGTCGGCAAATTTTACCGTCACAAAAGGTAGTCTTTTTGAGACTTAAGCACGATTTATCAAGAATACCATACCTTTGAGTTTCAAGACTGCGCTACACAAAAAACTAATATTTGATAGCATTATTTGAGTCAGAGATTTACCGACTCAAAAGATAGACTTTTATGCCGGTATATACTTTTTGAGTCGGCAAATTTGTGCCGATGCAAAAATTACATCTTTTGTGTCGGCAATGTATGCCGTAAGAAAAAATATATTTTATAACCAAGATATATATATTTACTTGATTATATTTAATACTCATTTCGATATTAAAAAATAATAGTTAAATTAAAAGAGAATTAGTAATATAAAACTAAAAGTGATTCTAATTATTTTATTTTATTTTATTTTTATTTTATTTGGATAATAAAAATATGTAGAAATAGAATTATACAAAATTTATTTAAAAGATTAAATATAAATATGTTGTGATTGGATTAAGAAGAAAATAGTGTATATAGGCATAAAAATTTAAATTAAATAATTTAATGTTAAATAAAAATAATTTAATGTTAAATAAATAATTTAATATTAAGACATAAAAATAATTTAATGTTAAATAAATAATTTAATATAGGCATAAAAAATTTAATGTTAAATAAATAATTTAATGTTAAATAAATAAAAGATTAAATAAAAAATAATTTAATGTTAAATAAATAAAAGATTAAATAAAAAATAATTTAATGTTAAATAAATAATTTAATATAGGCATAAAAAATTTAAATTAAATAATTTAATGTTAAATAAATAATTTAATGATAATAAATAATTTAATGTTAAATAAAAAATTAAATATAAATTAATATTAAGACATCAATCGACGATAAAAATAAAAATAAAAATAAAAAATAAATTTAATTTGTGCGATACATGTAATTGCACATTCGCTTTATTTATTTGTATATCAAGATAATTTTTTCAATATCATAATAATGAAATTATAATTATATGTATATATATTTATAGATATACTTTTATATTAAAATTGAGTGTATATACTATAAATAATAAATATGTCAATTAATAATGTAAAGAGGTAGAGTGGCTAAGTGGATTTAGAGTGACGAGTTTGGGTCCCGTCAAAGCTTCCAAATGGTTGTGGGTTCAAACTTGGGAGGAGGCGCCTATAAGAAAATTATGGGTTAAATTTCTTAAAACATTGAACCACTTTTTGAGTCAAGACGATGTCACACAAAAAATAACCTTTTTACAGATTGCGACTCAAAACATTTATGACCCCACCAATTTCGACCCTTGAGTTGCCGTTTAAACGCCGTCAAGAACGCTTTGTGTTCAAGAACGATTATATTTACTATGACCACTCACGACTCAAAAGGCCCTGTTTTTAGTAGTGCCACACCTATAGCTCTTAGTAAAATAGTCCATTCCCTCAAGGAAAATTTTGAGGCGGCTTCTAAGAGAAATGCTAAAGACTCTCAAAATAAGATCTTTAATTCACTGTCACTCAAATTTCACATTGGTCTCTTACGTGTTAATTTTCACTCAAATCTCAACTGATAAGAAGACGGAAAAAACCATATTGAACTATGGGCTGAGGTCTAAGGACTTAATTATTCCAATTAAAAGTCGAGGGATCAAGGTTAAATTTGGATAAAAATTCGATGGTGAAAATATAATTTACTCTATAATTAATAATCGGATAAAAGACAATTTTCATCCTTAAAATATGCATTCTTTGTCATTTTAATCTCTCGTTTTAGTTTTGTCATTTTAGTCTTCAAAATTATCAATTTGAGTCAATTTAGTCTTATCTCTAACGCTCATTTACATTGATAATGGAAAAGTATTTTATCATTGATAAAAATATTTTGGTCCCTAAAGTATTCGCTTATTCTTTTAGTCCTTCATTTTAAATTTTGTCATTTTGGTCTCAAAGTGGTCAATTTGAGCTAGGATCAAATTGGCTCAAATTGACAACTTTAAGGACCAAATGACAAAATTTAAAACTTGAGGGATTAAAATGACAAGAAACAAATACTTTAGGGCCAAACCCGTCTTTTATTCATTTTTTATTATCAATATAAACTAACATTAGACGAAACTAAATTAACTTAAATTAACAATTTTGAGGACTAAAATGACAAAATTAAAATTTAAAAGACTAAAATAATAAATAATGCATACTTTAAGAATTAAAACTATTTTTTATCCTTAACAATTTATCGCAAGAGTGATATTTTTATCATTTTTCAATGAAAGTCTCGTCCCATATTCAAAAACCTCTGAACATATGTACCACCTAATTATCTATGTACTCTTTTTTTGATCCATCAAAAAATCCATTAAAGAAAGCCAATAAGACTTACAAGAATCCATCAAACCCAAAACTTACACCAAATAAAGTAAAAATATAGCAAGAAGTACAAAGGAGAGAAACTATGAAAATATTTAGATGCCATCTCGTGCTTATGCTCGTATTGCAGAATAAAACCGATCATAAGAGTTTGACAATAGAACATGTCTGAGATGAATCATATATCTCAACCACAGAGAGGGTAAGCTTAACAATCACACCACCAATGGACTCCAAAACACTAAACAACAGTAGAACAAAATACAAAGAAAAACCAAAAAGCAAAAACTCAAACCCACAAACAACAAACTTCTAGAAACAGTGGTGGCGAATCTAGCGGTGGTGAAGGCAGTAGGTCTAGGAAAGGAAGGCGGTGAATCCCAAGAAAGAGCAAAGTGAGCAAGGGCGATGATGGTAACAGAGGTAGATGTGGAGGTGACACCATAGAGGCAGAGAAGAGAAGAGACGATGGATTCGGTAAAGACCATGGCCAAAGTTGAAGCGAAGGGGAGAAGAAATATCTCACAAAGGAGGGAGAGGATGGAAAGCCAAAACTTCCAAGTTATTGGACAGCAAAGCAAGGAAAGGAAAGAGAAAAGAAGGGTAGGGGGAGGGGAGAGGAGGCCGAAGGCCACTGGAAACCCCCCTTCCCCACCTCGCTTGCCGCTTCACATTAGAAATCCTTATGTACTCTACACTCACTTATTCAAGTCTTTCTTCCTAAAATATGTATGCAATGGATGTAGCAAGAAATTTATGGAGTGTATTTAGAAGCTTCCTTTATTTTGCATAATAAAAAATAATTATGTATATGCAAAATAAAGGGTGTTGTAAGTTATCCCAAGTCATAAAGGCTAATCTAAATGTTTCGATATTCAAGGATAAATTAATCATACCACACCTATGTGGCCTATAGCTCTTAGTAAAGTAGACAACTCCCTTGCCTCAAGGAAAATTTTGAGGAAGCTTCTAAGTGAAATGCTAAAGTCTCAAAATAAGATTCTTAAATTCATTTTTAATGATGTGACAAAATAATTTATATTATTGTAAGTAAATTTAAGAGTCTTATTTTTAGAGTCTCAAAATTTTTCTCAACTTCTAAGTACACTTCAAATATTACTCTTGAAATGTATCTCTAAACTCACTCTATACATTGAGATCTTTTTACTTTTTCCCTTTGTACTTTTTTTTTTGTTTTTTTTTTTTTTGTGGTCACACGAAATATGTTGGTAGAGGTAAATTTGTTAGTAGAGAAATGGTGCAATACAAAAGGTATTTAATGCATTTTCATATGATTTGAACCATCAACCTAACATAAACATTAGATTAAAGGTCCTAATTGATTGAGACCTTTGTACTTTATTAAAGAACTTCTATCCAGAAGGTGTAGAGAGAAGGTTTTGTTTTTTGGGTGAATGAGAGAAGTGAAGAGAAGAGAAGTTTTTGTTAATGTAAGCTAAGCCATTGACATGCTTGTACTTCTGGTAATTCAAGTCAATTAAGATGGAACTATGTATAGGGACTAGTTTTTATTTTCACTTATTTGTAGATTTTATTTTTCCTTATATTTGTTTGATTTCATTTTTCTCTCATTTCGGAGTTTGTGATTTATATTGTAATTAATCTTCATTGTAATTGTTAATGTTGATTCACTATCCTATTGTGTTGCCTTATATTAAACACCACTAATTCACTTCTTCCCCAATTTTTCAACTAATTAAAAAAATTGAAAATGAAAATATATATATACATATGTTTAATGAATTCATGTTCTCATTCCCTAAAAAAAAAAAATAATTAATTAATTAAATAAATAAATCATGTTCATAAGTAGAGATTATCAATTCAATGGATTGCATGATTAATATCCTCTTGTTTTGTGCACACAAAGTATCTTCAATTAATTTTATCCAAACTTGTCCTTATTCAAGTTTCAGTAACACATACTCAATTTAAAAGAGGACTACTACATTATTGTTGTTGTCTTCTGCATGTAAATGAATAGCCTAGTTTTCTTAGCAACACATAATAAAATAAAGGAAAAAAATAATTAATAATTTCTAAATCAATCATGAATAGTGGAATATTTTTCCTTTCTTTATCTTATTTGATTCTTTCTTAGAAGAAAGATGAATGATTTGGGGAGTTGGTAGAATTTGAGAGTTTTTGAGAGAGAGAGAGAGAGAGAGAAGAGGACGCTACCCCTAATTTCCAAAGCTTTCAACATACATTGGCTTTGTATCCAATTATAAATCTAATCAAAGAGATCATTAGTTTTGGAAGATTACTCAATCTGCCAGAAGAAGAGAAAATTCCAATGTTAGTTGAGACTTGATAGCTATCTTGAACAGAAGTCCCTCAAGAAATAGGATGAGAGAGTCAATGAGGGTTTTAGAATTCTATATACTGCCATTCAAATGTAACAGGAGAATGTATAACTGTTCAAAGTTTGTGTTGGCATTAATTTATTCACCTCTTACTTCCGAGAAAATATTTTATGTAACGGGTACATTAATAGGTATATTGTACCTACCCTTATCATTTTTGAGTCCTATCTATATGTCAAAGGGGCTTCTATAGATCAAAGTTGTTAAAATTGGGATCCTAAGTAGGATCGGTGAGAGGATCTCGTGGATTGGATCAGAGATCGGATCAAGGATCGAAGATCCTACTTTCTATTAAAAAAAAAGATAAAAATAAAAATAAAAATGATACATATTAAAAATAATGTGAAAAATCATAAAATCTACAATCTTACTTACATCCTACTCACGATCCTACACGATCCTACTTGTGATCCTCGTTATAACATCGATCCGGATCGCTTTGGCAAAATAGGATCAGAGAATCGCATAAACAACCATGCTATAGATGAGAGGGTGAGTTGGCTTAACCTAGAGGTGGATTGCAACAGTTTAAAAAAAAACACCTTAATTTGTACAAAGTTTAGTTATAACACATAATAATGTTTGATTAAATCTAACGGCTAGAAATTGAGATAATTACAGTATGCACTTTTCCAAAGATTTGTTTGCACCATTGAGCCCTAACTAGCATCATGTTTTGGACTACATGAAAAAGTTACCTATATAATCTTATATTCTTGTTTCTGATTTTTACATGTCTAATTTATTATTCATCGAGAATTTTATTCAAAAATTTAATGAGATTTCTAAATTTTTTACGCAAAAGTATAATATTAGTATAACTTTCATATAATGCTTTCGTTATAAATGAAAGATTAGAATTTTATTGTCAATTTTAAAGGGAAATTTAATCAAAATTCCTCCATTGGACCTTAGTTTGATGAAAATAACAACTCAATTTATTTTGCTTTATAAACCCTTTAAGGAGAAAACATATAATTGAGTAAAGATAAAATAAAAATTTTTTTCTCTTGAACAATATTGTCAAAATCACATGTTACTGTGAGATAGAGTAAACATGTTACTGTGAACCAGATTAACATATTACTGTTAATGTTTACATCAATTTCGACGGTAATAAATTTTTTTTTTTTTCAGAATTTTATAAATATGAACCTTATTTGATAAATCTTGATGAGAGAATTTTAAAAATACTAATTTTATTAAATACCAACATTTACATTAAAAATTATATTATTTTAAAATTTAATATTTTGATAATAATAATATATATTTAACTTTTCAAAAAAATTATTTTATACTTATCTTTAATATATTAAAATTTTATTATAAGTAGGTTTGGACGAAACCTCTCAATTTTAAACGCATACAATTTAATGCCCTCTTACTGAAATTTTCACGTCTCAATTGTGGCGCCTCTAGTTATGAGACGTGTGGCTAAACTAGTCCCCACCCCTCTCAAGTACAGAGGTCCAATTAATAGCACCAGTATCAGTTTCTTCAAAATTTTAATTAAATTATAATTTTAAATTTTTTTTATTTATTTTAGCTAGTCATCCCATTGTATTAAACTCTCTCTTTTAACTTAATTTTATTAAAATATTTATTATTATTTTTTTATAATTAAATTAATAAACCAAGCAATTCTTATGTTTTATAAAAGGTAAAACTGGAAGAAATGTACAAAAAATAAAAACTTAAATAAAAATTAAGGCCTTGTTTGGTTTGTTTTTCAGAAAAAATTTTAATAAAAATTCTTTACAAACAAATTTTCAAGAGTAATCAAACGAAACAAATTTTTCTAAAAACATTTTTAAAATTGCTTGGTTACTTATTTTCTAAAATCACGACTCACTCACTCACTCTCTCTCTCATGCACATTAAATCAATCACTTTTTTTAAAACTCTCTCCTCAAAACAATTTTCCAAAACTATTTCTGCAAAAATGCAAACCAAAAAAGTTTTCGTATTTTTATCTCAAAAACTACTCTACAAATATAAACCAAACACACCCTAAATTTTCCGTTGACTGGTTGACCGACGGGTTAACCGGCCGGACTTCCGGTAACACACAACTAGAGATGAACAGTACCACGCTTGTTGTAGCGAGGTATTGTAGCACTCGTATATTAACGATAAACAGTAGCAAGACTAATGCATACTATTTTTATGAACAAGACCAATAATTTAACTAAAAATGAGTTTAGCTAATTTGATACTGAGGCCTCGCTTGGGAACGCGCTAATTTAGTAACTTTTTGGCTATTTGGCTAAAATATGAGCTAAAAACTAATATGTTTGGGATGACTTTTTGACTTTTTTAAAAGATGCAAAAAGTAGAGAAAAGATAATTTTTGACTTTTTGGTATGGATTGTTGGCTTTTGACTAATTTAGTAACTTTTTGACTAAAAAAGAGGATTTCTAAACGAGGCCGGATGCTCTAATAAGTCCCACATGTATGTAAAATGGGAAAGTATACAGTGGGAGTTCCTATATGATAGGGCAAGGATACCACCGCCTCGTGTAATTGTTACACAAAATACATCCTCCATTGTGGTTGATTTTGGAGGCTTAACAACTAATCATGGGAACTTCTCATCTGCAGGAACATTTAACCTTTTTTCCAAATCTGTATTGGGAATCATGGCATGAACTTGCTCCAACTAAGTATTCTACTTAAGACCATCTCCAATGGTTCATCAAAAGTGATATCAAATTTAAATTTTGATGAAAAGGCCACTGTTCACAGCTCCAACGGATACACCAAAAGAATATCAAATTAAGATTTCATCAAATAATTCATCAAACCGACGACCAAATATCGATTTCACCAAAACATCGAAGTGATCATGGAGAGGGGAATGGCCGATCAATGGCTGTTCTACGGCTGACCAACCTACGACGGCTTCTTTAAAATAAGTAGGTTCAAACCGGTCAAAAATAGGTTCAAACAGATAAAAATATATATATATATATATATATTTTTTGCCTTGCCGGTTGACCGGCCGATCAACCAACCGGTCAACCCAAATGCAGAACCCGTCCCTGAAAGAAGTTGGAGCATACTGAACAACACACATATATATATATTTTGATAGCACTTAGAACCAGAAAGTTGCTTAAGACCCAACCAAGATATGATTGATTGCTTAAAATCAGAAAAAAAAAGTTTTGATTGATTCACCATTTGGTTTTGTAGAAATTACAGTGTAGTGAGATATAAAAAAATAAAAAAATAAAATTCTCTTATGTCTAGATTCATCAAACTGTATCAGATTTTACAAAACAAGGAATGGAAATGTGGAGCATACTTATTTGATTCCTTGGACGATCAACACATTGGTAATAGCTATGGCCGATTCGGGTACTCTGCAAAATATATATATATATATATATATTTACACTTACCGGTCGACCTACCGGTTGACCCACGGGATTTGATACAAGATTTGATGCACACTGTTGAAGATAACGATATCAGATTTGATGAAATGAATTATTTTTTACTCAAATTTAATAAAAATAGAAATGTACCGTTAGAGATGCTCTAACAACCAATACAAACTCCAAAATCCATAAATGTAAGATGACTTGTACCATCCACCAAAAAAAAAAAAAAAAAAAAATGTATAGATTTTAAAGTCTTCACAATTTCTTCAATCCCCACCAAATTAAAATATCTGTCAATATGCCCCACCAGTGCTGTCAAACTCATTAATTCTCAACCTTTGATGGGACACGTGGAACTTAGATTATTGAAGCTCCGTCTTCACATTTTAAATGAAATATAAAATAAAATTAATTTTTAAAAATATAAAATACAGGATGATATGTATTAATTGCGCGTTATTTTTATAAAATATAAAATAATATGTATCATTTATATTTATTTATTGAAATGTAAAATGCTCATCAATATGGTTAGTAATAATAAACGTGTCGTTGTCATATCATTTTTATCTTATTTTTTTACGAAAATTATGTATTGAGTATCATTTTCCTTTTAAAAAAAGTGACAATCTCAAAATTTGACCTCTCTCTTTGAGGTTCCTCCTATTAATTTGATTCCCTACCAGTCTGCCATTTCATTTTCAGAACCTCCTTATCACCTCTCTCTCTCTCTCTCTCTCTCTCTTCTAATATCCAATTGAAGACCTCTCTCCTCTTCTTTGCTGACAATCACATAGTATTCTATACGAACTTTGCTCTCTTTGTGTAGCTTTTGTCAGCATTGCAAGGCAGAGGAATATTGCAAACCACATGGGGAGGCACTCTTGTTGTTTCAAGCAGAAACTAAGGAAAGGCCTTTGGTCTCCAGAGGAAGATGAGAAGCTTATAAACCACATCACCAAGTATGGCCATGGTTGTTGGAGCTCTGTCCCTAAACTTGCAGGTCCTCTCTTCTTTCTTCACTTCACTCACTAATCTTTTCTTCTTCTTTTTTCTTCATCAAATGCAAACAAAAGGGTATTCAAAACTATGTTTATATGACAGGTTTGCAAAGGTGTGGGAAGAGTTGTAGATTGAGGTGGATAAACTACTTGAGGCCTGATTTGAAAAGAGGGACATTTTCACAGCAAGAAGAGAACCTCATAATTGAACTTCATGCAGTTCTAGGCAACAGGTATATATATATATATATTGTTTAAATCTTGTTTTTCGTGAATTTTGTTTTGTAAAACATGTTTTTGTTTTTGTTTTCAACAGATGGTCGCAGATTGCAGCCCAATTGCCCGGGAGGACCGACAACGAAATCAAGAACCTGTGGAATTCCTCAATCAAGAAGAAGCTCAAGCAGAAAGGCATTGACCCAAACACTCACAAACCACTTTCCAATGCTGAGAGTGAAGAGAAAGCCTCTGGGGAATCCAAATCCAATGAACTGACCAATGTCGAGGCTGAGAATTCGGACAAGGGAATGGCAATTCACAAGTCAAAAAGGGCTTCAGTGGCCACAGAAAACTACTTTGAAAACAACTGCAACAACAACATGACAACACCCCCATCAACAACCCATGAATTTTTCCTAGACAGGTTTGTTTCCTCCCATGAGAGCTCCACAGCTGCTTGCAAAACATCCAATTTTCCAGCATATTTTCCCTTTCAGCAGCTGAATTACGGGTCTGATGCCAGACTTTCTGTCAACACAAACACACCCAATAATCTCTTTCTCAATCCAAACACAACCACTCTTTTTTCTTCCATGTCAAGCCCAACTATCAAGCCTTCCATTAGTCTTCCTCAAGTACCCCATCAATGAGCTCTTTCGACATCAATGGGGTCCACAATTGGAACACTGCTTCATTCAGCAACAATGGCAGTAGTAGCAGCAATGGAAGCACTAACAGTTCTTCCTTCTTCGACAACAATGGTACCTTCTCGTGGGGACCGGAAAACTGTATAAAATCAGAGAAAGAAGGCGAAATTCATGCAATAGAAGGCGACCCGAAGAGATCAAATGGTCTGAATATCTCCAAACCCCATATTTATTCGGGACCACAATTCAAAACCAAAGTGCTCATCAAGATATATACAGTACTGAGACCAAAACAGAATCACACTTCAACGCACAAGGGTCTAGTACTAATTGGCAACAACAATCTTCACAATCTGCAGATTTATATAATAAGAATTTTCAGCGAATCGCTGCAGCTTACGGGCAATTTTCCTAAGTGTTTCCATTTGGAGGATTTCAGTTCAGAAGCATTGGAAAAGAAAGAAAAAAATTGCAGGTGTGTGATATAGAATTTTCTTTGTTTTGTAAATAGGTTCTTCTGGTACAGAGTTTCTCTTTTCTATTTGTGATAGAAACATGGTTTTATGCTCTTCATCTTTTGTCTATGGAACATGGTAGATTTACAGAATAAAAGTATTGTTTTCCAATTTGTTTTCATGATATATGCTTCCCCAGCTTGTAATTTTATATGAAATTTGAAGAAAAAAATAAATACTTATGGGTTTTACTAGCATTATGACCGCCTTTGGCTTCTCACCTTTTTGGCTTGAAAAATCCTAGGACATGGTGACCATCCATAGTATATCCAAATCTGTTTTGGTTTTCTGAAAGTCTTTCCTCACTTTTAACATGCCAAATAGTACCAATTGCTTTCAATTTTTGTTTAAATTATACCTACGACTTTTATTTTACCAAAATTCTACTTTAGGCCTCTATTTTCAATTGTGGCAGTTAATTTCTTATAGTTTTAGTAATACTGATGAAAATTGACATGTTTGTTGTACTTGAGATTCTTTTTAGAACAAAATTTAAATTAAAGAGTACCAACTGAGATTTTGATAAAAGTATAAGAGATCAAAATGAAATTTTGTTGAACAAGGACGTTAATAAAGCTATAAAAATGTCCTATGTGGCTCACTTGCCAATTTTCACGAGTCTCATTAGTAACAAACGAAAAGAATGATAACATTACAATTTGATTTTAAATATAGATGTTAGCTGTTAGAGCATCCCCACCAGCTCCCTTAAATCTCCTCCTTACCTATCGTAAGAGGTAAATGGCTCCCTATATACCTGCATCAGCTCCCCTTATATATATATATATATATTACTTTGTTTTTGTTTAAGAACTGCAGTACACATTTATGATTTTTATTTTTTTTAATTTATAATTAAAAATTATATTTTAATAAAATAAAGAAAAAATAGGGAGTTTGTTAATAGAATAGAAAAAGAATAGGAAGTTTGTTATGGGAAGTAAATGAAAAAGTGATTTCTAAAATATGAAATGAATTTTTTAATAATATTTTAAGGTAAAATTTAGGTAAACTAGTAGAGATGCTCTTACAATTTAAAATATTGGAGTTAAAACTAGTATTTTGGTGAAATTCCAATAGCACTACGTATAAAATATATATATATATTTTTTTTTTTGTTATTTGTGGTGAAATTCACGTAAAATTTGAACTTAGACATGACGCTCAATAAAGCACCGTCTCAACGACGGCCAATCCCTAATCCAATTTCAAAGTATAATAATTAAATATATGAAAAAGACTCAAGTGCTTTTCTCAAATGCAAGATTCAAAGAATCCTTTTACTTAAATGGTGTCTGTCGCTATCTCATAGGTAAAGATAGTTTTCACTTTTCCCTTCCCCAGCCTTTGAAAACTAACTGTTTTTTTAAGACAATAAATATGGTTGTCTCACTTTTTACATCTTCTTCAAAGAATTTTATTTTATGGGTTCTCTTGTAAAGATCATACTTTCCACTTGACAGGAAAAAAAAAAATTAAAAATAATAATAAATAATATAAAAAAAAAAAGAAAAAAAAAAGAAAGAGGAAAACCCCACAAGAAGTAAAGTGAGATTTAGACTGTTAATCAACATGAAAGCAAATGGATTTCAGTCTGCTAAAGGTCAAGAAATTCTGTCCCACAGCTTTCATGACTTGCTAACATTATCTTAAGGTTGTGTTCAAATCTTAGATTAAGAATGAGATTTGTAGGGGAAAAAAGAAAAAAAAAATGAAATGAAATATAGGTTAAATTTGTCTCACAGTTTTTTTTTTTTTATTATTTTAAATTTTTTATCTACACAAACTCCCTAAATTCAAAATTGGAACACATATTTAAGACGCACCGACGAAGCAAGAATTCCAATCGAGTTCTAATGGATTGATTGGGGCATCGAATTGCTTGGTGAATTGGTAGGCCACGAAATTTCAGGCCTTTTATCAAGTGTGAAAACCATGTCATACATTTCCCCTCTGGGCCTCAACTTTAGCCACTTCTGGGAAGAACATAGGAAAGAGGGTCCCTCTGAGGGACATATCATGATACTGATATCTAAGGAGAGGAAAAAGTATCCAAAATTATCTTGGAATTAAAATATATGAACCAGATTTATTCTGAACGTGACTCACATTACATCAAATTTTAATCTATGCTATATACTTCATTTCAGGGTACTTTTCAGGAGAAAAAAAAAAAGGCCCTTTTCCCTCTAGTAAAAGATAAAGAAATGTGACTTGACAGAAAAATGAGGGAAAAGGGAGTCTTGTTTAGATTGAGAAGCATCTTGCTATTGAACACAGCAGTTTAAAATTTGGTTCCTTTTAGAATCAATGTCAAATCTCTTTCACATAGTTTACATTGTTTTCTGTCTCATGAAAAGAAAAAAAGAAAAAGAAAAATGAAGAAGAAAAGTACTAGGCCTAGCTATTCATATTGGATGGGAGCCTAGGAGGAATAGATTGGGTACTATCCAAATTTTTGGCATTGTTTGTGTAAAGTTGCTACCATCAGATACGAATTCACAACTTTAAGGTAACGAGATTTAACCATTGAGATGTAAATGTCTCAACATAACCAACCAATTGTTTTGGGGTGAGCTGCAGTCAATCAGTGATATTTTCATGTGCCTTTTTACTCACACCAAATTAGTTTTCTAGTCATCCAAACAAAATCATATGTGAAAAAACACATGTTATGACCTTTGCATTTGACAAGAAAAATACCCAATTTCGAGAGAAACACAGAAGGATTTTTTAGGTAAACACAAATCTATTCAATTAAATGACGCCACTGGTATCGATGTGTAAAAAATAAAAAAATAAAAAGATTATCAAAATCCTACTTAACACAAAAAGATGTGTCAAAAAGGCAGAGAACACTCACAAGAATTGCTTTTTGTATGATCCTGTGAGCGTTCAATTTAGTGTTATTTTTGTATTACATCCTTCTAAGTACTATTTTATATATATATATATATTTTTTGTAACTCATCGGTTGTGAGTGTTCTGTGCCTTTTTTTGTGACACATTTGCCGTGTCCTTAGGAAAGCACAAAATTTGTACTCCTTATCTTCAATAGAATATGTTATAGTCTCTCTTTTCCTTGCCAGTCTACATGTGTTTTATATATGTAGATAGATTTAAATATTATGTTGTGAATATGAATGCATGTGAACCAAATTATTGATGTACTACTGTTTAGGCCCTACATTAATCTTATACTCAGAAGAAAACAAAAACAATGGAAATGCTAGGGCAGACTGAAAAGGGGTAATGAGATGGCAGCAGACTTGGAAGCAAGTTTTAATTTCAACTTCAACAATTTTAAAATAGAAATTCCAACTTCCCATTTTCTTTACCTTTCTTCCGATAAAATTTAATAGAACGGACCATAGAATCAATAAATTATAAATGAATACGGATGCTAAGCAAAGAAATGAAGATGATGATGATGGCGATGATGATAGTGATGATTAAGAAATTGAATTTTTCTAATTTGAGATTCTGTCGTGAGTGAAAAACAAACTTACATGACATACAAAGAGAGGAGGGAGGGAACTTTAGCATAAGCTTCCCATTGCCATTCTGCCTAGCTGTCAGGCCTATAGTTTTTTTTTTTTTAATATCTTGGTGGAGCGGGTAAAATGCTTGCTAGGTTTTTTTAATGTGAAGACAAATCTATAATAATAGTTTGTTTGGCAAACTAGAAAAGAAAACAAGAGAAAAATTAAATACAGGAGAAGAATTGTTTCCTTTCCAATTGTCAAGGGAATGGACAAAATAACAAAGTGACAGAGTAGAAGAGAGATGGAAAACACTTGAGAATTTTGGTGGTCCAAAACTGGGAGGAGAATTAGGTATATATAGCTGGAGTAAGAGTGTTAATATCAAATTTTAATTCCAAGTGGGAGCGGCAGCTCGAATGTAAGTCTCCAGATCCTATTCAAGAGGTTCTAGTGGTCTGTATATTTGGACGAAAAATATTTTTTAAAAATATCTTTTGAATAAAATATTTTTCTATATTTGATGGTGTGGTGGTAGTGGTGAGACGAAAGTGGAGGTTGAGGTTGTGCCGTGATGGTGAGGTGGTGGCGGTGGCCGTAGTAGTAGTGTAGTAATGTTAGTAAAATTTTAGTTTGAAAAATGTATCCCAACTTTTAAAAGTGAAAAATATTTTCTACTCAAATAAATTTATTTTCGGTTTACCATGAATTTTTATTTTTTTTTTATTTTTTTTATACCAAGTGCCAAAAAATGTAGATGACGGTTATTTGTTGCGGTACTCTCTTTTTTTTCTTTTTTCTTTTTCAAGAACAAAAATATCTATCATTTCATTTTATTTATAAAAAAAAAGAAAGAGAAAACGCAGTTTTTAAAAATAAATTTTATGTATCCTGTACATTGTTTTTAGGGTAAATTACACTCACTTCCCTTAAATTTTGAAAAAAAATACAATTAATTCCATACGTTTGACATAGTTACACTCATCTCCGTCACATAACACTTGGGACATTTTTTTTTTATCAATTATTCATTAATTGCATGAATGAAAAAATGATGTTATCATCTCTTTCTTACTAAAATGCATATTTATCTTTATTTATTTCAATGTCTACCAACTATTGAAATTAGTTTTGATCGCTTTAATCATACTAAAAGAAATATTAGTGTGATTATATTAACTGTATGTTTTTCAAACTTCAAAGGATGTTAGTGTAATTTACCTTTGTTTTTTTCAAAAAAGAAAAAAAGAAAAAAGGGTCAATCTTTTTTCTAGTTAAAGAGAAGCAACTGGACCATCCAATTTGTTTTATGGGGCTCATTACGGGTCTTACTTTGATAATTCGAACCGTCATTTTGTAGAGTTTTTCAAGAAGATTATTTATATCAAAAATCAAATTGATCGAGTATTGATAACCACTTTATTAGATTTCATTTGTCAAAAAAAAATTTGACAAACTAGTTACAAAATCACACTATCCATTAATTATTTTTCACAGAATCCAATCAAGTGACTCCCGATATTCAATTAACTTAATTTTGTGTATAAATAATTTGTTTGGCGAGTCTTATAAGATAAACGGTTCAAACTATCAAGATGAGCCCAATGTGAGGCAAATTAGACGCATCCAGTTGGGTGAGAGGATCCTGTTCAAAAATTCTGCAAAACAGTTTTTAAGAACTTCTCCAATCATTTTTTTAAGAGTGCTGCTATTAACACCCCATCAATTATTTTGGACCCCCCATTTTTTAGCCTTTTCTTTATTACAATAATAATCTCAAATGAAATTATTAAAAAGGATATCAAAAATTTTGAGACACCCTATCTTACAATCCACACACCCACTACATCGTGAGTTAGGATTTATGAAACCACCTACCTCCATCAGCACCCATCTATCTTTTCCAAATCCCAACTTTAAAACCTACCCACCCTCAAAACCTTGAAAACCCTTTGGCTGCAATATTCTGGCGGCAACGATGGCAACCATTTGATTACATATACTTCTCTGGCAATGACAATAAATAGAAGTTTTTTCTAGCAACCACAACTCCATGAGACGAAAGGAGTACAATAATAACAGCTCCGAAAAATTGTTCGTCATTTTTTCGAAACAAAACTCCCGAACATATGATCGAAATTTGTAAACACAAGTCTGAACATTGTTTATTTGTTCAACAATAGGTAACCAAACATTTCTTATTTATTCAGGAACAAATAACTGAAGTAGTAGCAAAAGTAGGCAAACAAATGAGGTCAGACCACTCTTAGGTGGTTGACTGGTCTGTTGATCATGGAGTGAAATCCTGCCCATTTTTGCTTACACAGAGAGCATACCAATACAATGAAGTCATGGATGAATGAAAATAGATTGTATTGTATGTGTAAAAAGAGGTAATAGAAAAAGAAAAATAAATTGAACAAATTGACAAATCTCGTAATGAAATAGAGAAAAAAAACTTCTAAATCACTACAAATTTTTTCCATTGGTTTTGAGAGGTTCCACCGTTATGGATTTTGTTAGGATTTTGGAAGAGACTTTTTAAAGTGTGGAGAGCATGGAAGTGTATATTTGAATGGGTGATGTGGGGAAGTATTTTGTGAATGATAACACTTGGTCAAGGTGACGCCGAAGTGTCAGCCGAGGTGCCACGTCGCATGGTCCTGATGCCGAAGTGATCTCGATTAGGCCGAGGTTATCTGCAGAGATACTGAAATTCGAGATAAGCAGATAAGGGACAAGAGTGCTAGAACAGGAGGATTCACCGATAGAGATAAAGCTCTTAGGGAGTTTATCGCTATCTAGTTGAGAGTCCAGGATGAGCATTTAGCCTAAGTCCACTAAAGTGAAGCTTCTATAGGGATCAGGTCAGTGCTGGCTATAAAAGCATGGCACCTTCATGGATCTGAGATATGTGTGATATACAGTGAGTAGTAAGTTCTTTCTTGTAAGTTAAGTGCAATTAGCTATCTTTGAGAGATATTTGATTACTGACTTGAGCATCGGAGTGCCCCCGGGTGGGCGGACCACCGCCGAATTCTTATCTTTATCTTTCAGAATAAAGTTGTTCGCTTAATCTATTCTCAAGGTGTTTTAGATAAGTTCCTCCTTTGGTTGTGTGGTCAGAAATCAACACCCACAATTTGGTACCGTCTGTGGGAACGTAAAGAGAATAGATGGCCAACGACGAGCATAAAGAAAAGATCGGGAACGACATCCTATATTGGAGTGGTAAATATGCCGATCCTAACATCGAGGAAAAAAACCATAATGAATGAGCATGGGGATTAGAATCCCAGGGATAAGGACGTCGGCAAGGAGGCAGACCCCCCAAAGAAATCAAGTCAAGATGAGTATTATAACGAAAGCAACCTCCAACTATGGAAAGATAAATGCTGGAGTAGGGACGGCGAGATGAATAGAATGGCCAACAAGTTGGCAGATCTACAGTCGATTGTCAACTTCATGATGCAGAACAACGTCATGCAACCACCATTTCCGTTGCAGGACACACCGATGCCAGGGGCTAAGACTGCCGCCCAGAAAGGAGGGCAGAAAATAATCCCAGCAGTCTCACAGTATGGCAGGGAAAAAAAGCCCTCACATCAGCCTTCATGGGATATCAGGCGATGAGAGTTAATCAGGGGTGACTCACAGAGGACACCTTGGACTAGAGGGACGTATGTCAAAGAGCCTTAAAATA
Source organism: Camellia lanceoleosa (assembly GCA_025200525.1). Lineage (NCBI taxonomy): Eukaryota > Viridiplantae > Streptophyta > Magnoliopsida > Ericales > Theaceae > Camellia > Camellia lanceoleosa. The sequence continues at coordinate 184,830,191 of CM045763.1, read as the reverse complement.
TCCAAGGGAAGGGCCTGTGTTTTGACACGGTGAATGAAGAGAAGTCCAAAAGGAGACATAACCACACTGGGAGTAGCGCACCAAAAAGACTAAAATTCGTTGACAGCCGAGCTCCTGGTCGGACTAAGAAGGATTTAAGGGACTACCTCCAGAGGAAGCGGCAAAATGCCGAGGTCACATCCCCCCGTCAAGTCGAGAATGACGTTCTCAGTTGAGTTATATAGGTTTGAGGCCCCAAAAAGGTTCCATATGCCGAGGTTCTAAATTTATAACGATAGGTCCGATTTGAACTTTCACGTCGGCTTATATCTGAATTCGATGGCTTTGTATATTGGGAACGAACCGTTGTTGTGCAAGGTGCTCCTCTCATCTTTTGGGGAGATTGCATCGGATTGGTTTTACAAATTGCCGAAAGGAACTGTGAAGAGTTAGAAAGGCCTGATCGAGATGTTTGTGGCCAGGTTCATTACAAACAAGTTGCAGCCACTAAGGGTAGACTCCTTAATGGCTCTAAAAATTAGCGAGGGTGAAAGGCTTAGGGCTTATGCCAAGAGATATTATGAGGTGTTCAACCGAATACCTAGATACAACCAGGAATTGGCGGTCATGTCTTTTAAGAACGGCCTAGAAGATGAATGCCCACTTCGAAAGTCGCTAGCAAAAACTCTACCAAAGAGTATGGAGGAGCTCATGGCACGGATCAAGAAATATGCCAGAGTAGAAGAGAATACGTCGGGAATGAAGGCACTAAAATAGGAGAAGTGGAACAGCTCGCCAAAGCGAGGCCGAGGTAATACTGGTTTTAACAGGCAAAAAACAGGGCTGAGGGCTGCAGACAATCACCATTGTGTTTCGAATCTCGGTTTGCAAAGTTCTAGAAAGAATCAGGAACTAGCCGTATTATAGAGCGCCGGAGAAGGTCCCCGGCGAGTTCATGCGAATGAGCCTTGGGAAGCACTGTGCCTAGCACAATGAGGATGGGCATCTAACTCAGGAGTGCAGAGCCCTGAAGACGCACTTGAAAGACTTGGTCAGACAGGGTCACTTAAGGAACCTAGTAGATGAGGCCAAAACGAGGGAAGAATATACAAGGCTTCCTCAAAGACCACGCACATTCACCACCGCCACAACCACAAAGAAGCGTAACCTCAGGTGATCAATGTGATTCACTCGAAGGTTAATGAGAATGATATGTGAAGAAAGACCCAAAAGGTGAGACACGTACAGCATGTGTATCAGGTCCAGCAAAAGAGGCCTACGACAAACGAGTACTAGGGACCGATGATATCCTTTATTGAGGCAGACCTAGACATGGTGCAACATCCACACAACAATGCTCTAGTAGTGACCCTCAAGGTTGGAGAATACGAGGTAAGGCGTATTGTGATTGACCAAGGCAGCTCTTTTGACATCATGTATGTCACATGTTACAAGGAGCTTGGCCTTCATCGAGATGATTTGGAACAGTCCAATAGCCTAATGATCGGGTTCAATGGAATGCCGACATAGCCTTTGTGTAATAACCCCGACCCGTGATTAGCTATTAATCGGTATTTAGGGATGCTAATTAAGTGAATAAGATTAATTATGGGATTAATATGTAAATTGTATCATAATTGGCTTTTATTTGCTACCCATAGTAATATCCGATGAAATTTCACTATAAAATGAAATTGAAAGCCTTATCGGCACCCAAACCCGAAATTGATTATACCATTGTGTTATTTGGAATTTTTAGAACCTTATGGCATATTTAATTTGAAATTGTTTTGGTATGATTAAATTAGATTAAATAAGCTAATTAAAGAGTTGGACTTATTTACCGTTTTGCCACCCGGTGGCCAAATCCATACAAAACACATCCTTGAGCCTTATTTCATTCAACAAAAACATTTCATTAGCCTTGGGTGAGTGGGAAATTCTGAGAAAACATTTTAGAGAGAGAGGGAGAGCAATTCTAGAGAGAGAGAAGGAAGAATTCAAAGAAGAATTGGAGATTTAGTTTGCATTTGTCAAGATTGTGCTAAAATAAGTGAGATTGGAGGCTTTAGGTGAGAATTCAACCCTTAATTTGTGAACTTTAGTCATCTAACATGAGATTTCTTCAAGATTATAGGATTAATCATGTAATGGAACTTAGAATGAGGGATTGTAGCTCAAATCATGCATGCATGCATAAATTTCCATGTTTTGAGTTTGAAATCAAAGGTTTCTTCCATGCATGTGTTAATTTCTCTTACATTTTGGACATTCAACTTATTTTTCATCAAATTACCAAGTTTGATCATGTTTTGGAAGGTTTGAATTGGAAGAAGTTCTTGCATGTTGGTTTCATGGGTCAAATCGAGATTTAAGTTGGATTTTAAAGAAATGACAAGTTTTTGGGCCATGATTTCTTGTTTTAATTCTTAAACCATGTTGTTTTATAAGTCTTCATGTGTTTCCTTCATTTTGGGCCCAGAAGAACGAGTTTTGAAAGGTTGAAAGTCGAATTTGAGTTGAGGAGGCAACTGAAATTCCAGATTTTGCGTGCTCGCCGAAGGCGGGTTCTCGCTCGAGCAACCACTCTGAGACTGTGCACCTCGCTCGAGCGACTAGAAGTCCGCTCGAGCATAAATTTCGAGCTTCCAGAAGTTTTGCAGAGTTTACAGATCGCTCGAGCGAAGGAATGTGCGCTCGAGCGACCACTCTCATCTTTGCATGTCCGCTCGAGCGAGGAAGTCTACGCTCGAGCGGAGTGTCATTTCTGTATGCTCGCTCGAGCGAGTAAAGCTTCGCTCGAGCGAGGACCAAAAATTATGAAATTTTGCCTAAGTGTTCCAAGGCATGTTTTGACATCCTCATTGCATCTTAGGCATCCTTAAGCCTTAATTAAGCTATAGTAATGAGGTTATGAGCTAGAAACACACACTAAGAAAAGAATGTAACAAGTTATTGAATGACAAGGGTGTGTGTGTGTTCTAAGTCATGTGTTAAGAATGAACATGAACCAACGTAATGAAAGCTAAGCCTCAATGGCCACATGAATAAGTAATGATAAGATTCGTTGGTTCTATGTATTTTGTGATTGTAGGTCAACGTCCGAGAAGTGCTTGACCATCTACGGAACCACTGTGAGTAATAACTTTGTAAAGTTATGTTCAATGCTATGTATTTTCAGTATACTATGATACGAAATGAATGAATGATTCTTTGAAAAGCTATGATATGTTGGAAATGAATGAATGATGGTCCAAGATTCTGAAAGTTAATCGTGGCATCCTTAGCACTACATGGTATGCGTCCCTTTATGGGTCATCAGGTCTCTATATGGGTCATCAGGTCCCTTTATGGGTCATCAGAACGTCTCTGTGCACATGAGTCATCAGAAAGCCTTCAAGGCTATCCCTTTATGGGTCATCAGGTCCCTTTATGGGTCATCAGATTTGTGAATGCTATTGGATGTACCACGTATGATTATGTTACAAACCTGATTATAGAAAGGATGTTGTACAAGTACATGAATCTGTTTTGATACGAATATGAACTTTGATCTTTAGTTCTGTGGTGGACATCATTCATTAAACTCTTTACTCTGCTATTATTCACTGGGTTTTAGCTCACTGTTTGTATATATATATTATAGGTGAGCATTCTGGAGTGCAAGCCCGAGGGTTTTTGTGGGGGACTGTGTTCCGTTGTCAGCCAGCCATTGTGCCTCACGTGGAGGTTCCCGAAGTGTCTTGGGATTAAGTGTTACTAAATTCTGTTTATGCATTAGGACTTAATTTTAATTATGTTGGCTGTACCTAAGAATCTGTAATGTGTGTGGTATAATTTAATGTATGGTTGACTTATGGTTATGTATGATTAAAGTTTTAAAATTATTCTGTTTCATGTAAGTCAACACAGCTCATTGGACATTTATATTTTCGTATATTGCTTCCGCTAGCCCCTTATTATATGCTTATCTGTTCAGAGGCCGTAGGTAATCTAAGGATTACTGGCCGGTTACGATGCTAAACCCATAGGGGCGGGTTTGGGTCTTGACACTTTGAGAACAATAAATTTAGAGGTACAGACAGGCACCAGGAAGATAAGCATAAAGTTTACAGTAATTGACACCCCTTCCCATTATAATGCTATATTGGGAAGACCGTGGCTGCACGAAATGAAGGCTGTTCCCTCAACACTACACCAGTTGTTATGATTTCCAATTGAACAGGGGATTGAGGAAGTTAGATGAGATCAAATGCAGGCAAAAAAATGCTCCATGGCAGTAATGAAATCCAACTAGAGGCAGGAAAAATGGAAATTGAAGATGAGGAAATGGAGGTCCTGGATAACGTCGGCAAAGAACCAGCCGAGAAGAGCGAGGAAGCCTTGAAGAAAATTTTGGTCTAGGAAGGAGATAAAGAGCGCTTCTTCCTGCTCGACTCAGGCTTGGCCGATGAGGAGGAGAGGGAGTTTGAGACTTTCTTACGAGCCAACATAGAAGTATTTGCTTGGACGCCATATGAGATGCCAGGCATTGACCCCGAGGTCACATGCCATATGCTCAATGTAGACAGGTCGGCTAAACCTATCATCCAACGGGCGAGAAGGCCAACATTAATGCATGTTGAGGCAGTCGATGAGGAAGTAGACAAACTACTGGAAGCTAAAGCCATTTGCGAGGTGAACTACTTTACTTGGCTATCCAACACTGTGGTAGTGAAAAAGAATAACGACAAATGAAAGGTCTGCATGGACTTCACCAACCTGAATAAGGCTTGCCCCAAAGACAGCTTCCATCTACTTAAAATTGATCAGCTGGTGGATGCCACTTCAGGGCATGGAAGGATGAGTTTTCTGGATGCTTACAAGGGTTACCACCAGATAGCAATGTATCCCCCTGACGAGGAGAAGACTGTATTTATCACCCCAAGAGGGTTGTACTGCTATAGAGTGATGCCTTTCGAATTAAAAAATGTAAGAGCAACCTATCAGAGGTTAGTGACCAAGATGTTTAGACATCTGATCGGCAAAACAGTAGAAGTGTACATTGATGACATGGTCGTAAAGACCAAAGAACATGGGAATCACCTGGCCGATTTGAAGACAGTTTTTGATATCCTAAGAATATATCGGCTCCAACTCAATATTTCGAAATGCACATTTGGAGTCGGGTTTGGTAAGTTTTTGGGATACTTGGTCACCAAAAGGGGCATTAAAGCAAGCCAGATCAAATCAAGGCCATCTTTGACTTGAAAAGCCCAACATCTGCAAAACAAGTGCAGATGTTGACTGGAAGGGCCGCAGCCCTGAACAGGTTTATCTGTCGAAGTTCTGATAAGTGTAAACCATTTTTTTAGTTTGTTAAAGAAGGCCACAGATTTTTTGTGGACAGAGGAGTGCGAAGTTAACTTGGTCGACTTAACAAAGTACCTGACAACAGCTCTAGTTCTGTCAAATCCAATAGCTGGAAAAGAATTATTCCTATACTTGGCAGTTTCAGAGCACGCAGTGAGTGCAGTGATAATCAGAGAAAAGAATGGAGAACAAATGGCTGTATACTATGTGAGTAAAACCCTAGCAAGTACAGAGACCAGGTACTTACCCTTGGAGAAATTGACATTTGCCTTAGTGATGGCTTTCAAAAAGTTGAATCATTATTTCCAAGCCCACAAGATTGTGGTGTTAACTGAGCATCCCTTGAAATCATTGTTGCAGCAAGGAGATTTGAAAGGCAGAGTAGCCAGATGGGCAGTAGTGTTAGGCCAATATGACTTGGAATTTAGGCCCAGAACAGCAATTAAGGGCTAGGTTCTAGCCAACGTTGTGGCTGAGTTCACACCTGGTGCCATCACGACGGACCGGTGAGCCACGGGTTGGGATCCCCATGGGAGAAGGAAGAAACCCAATTGGGACCGAAGAACCCCACTCTAGCAAAACAAAAGAAAGAAGATAAACCAAAGCCCTGTGACATTTAAATCTTCAATTCCTTTCGCATATTTGTTGACAGAAGCTCAATCTGTCAAGGAACGGAGGGCAGGAGTAGTGTTAGTATCGCCAGATGGACGAATGATAGAGCAGTTTATTCATCTGGGGTTCAAGGCCTCAAATAATGGAGCAGAGTATAAAGCAATAATTGCAGGGTTGAAGTTGGCGGCAGCAATGGAGGCCGATGAGGTGGTAGCCTTCTGTGACTCCCAACTTATTGTGAATCAAGCAACATGCGAGTATGTAGCCCGAGATGAACGAATGATAGCCTATCTTAAAGAGGTTGTCAAATTGCTTTCCTTGTTCTAAGATTGCAGGCTACAACAAGTTAGCCGAGATGACAACAGTCACGCCGACGCCTTGGCCAACTTGGCTAATGCAATAAAGTCAGCGAAGCCGAGGACAATCATAATTGATTACTTGACAGGACCAAGTATGGAACCTCTAACAACAGAATATGAGGCAATACGTGTGGAAATGGGTCCAAGTTGGATGGATGCAATAGTGATGTTCCTCAGGGATGACAAGCTGCCAAACGACTGAAAAGAGGCACACAAAACCAGATTGAAGTCGGCCAAGTTCAGCCTAACAACAGATAGCCATCTCTACAAGAGATCCTTCACTGGACCCCTTTTGAGATGTGTACATCCCTTCCAAGTTGAAGACTTTCTGTATGAGATTCATGAAGGAGTCTGTGGAAGCCATGTTAGGAGCAGATCACTTGCTCATAAGGCCATCACTCAGGGATACTAGTGGCCTTATATGCAAAACGATGCTAAAGGCTATGTCAGAAAGTGTGAGAAGTATCAAAGGTTTGCACCTTTGATACATCAACCAGCAGCTGATTTGAACCCTATATCTAGCTGCAAAATTCAGATGTGGTCCTCGGCTTTATTTAGAGAAGACAAGAGCTTCGCTGCCTCCTTTGTCTTGTTTGTCAGTTCCTTCTTAAATTCCTCGGTCTTAACTGCAAGGGAGTGGCCCTGCTGGATAGCCTGCAAAAAAAAGAAAGAAAATTTGTTAAGTATAAAAACCAAAGTTAAAATTAAACAAAAAGTTACAAGTGTTGAAACTATACCAAGACACAGTGCTGCATCATCAAGGCTAGAAGAAGTCGGTCTCCAACCTTGACTTCCAGAGTCTAGACCACGTCAACATGGAAAACACCGGGCTGAGGATCCCCACCGGACCTCGACCTTTTGAATTGTAGTTGATCAGATGCCTCAGCCTCGGCAGGCCTCTTCTCGGCAGAGGCAGACTTCTTTATTTCAGCCAATTTGGAAATTAGCACTATGTCCTCTGACTCTACCTCGGTGGTGCTGGGTTTGGCCTTAGCCCTTTTAACCCTTTTGATCTTGGGTTTTGGCTGAGATTGAGAAGGGGAGGAGGAATGGACCAACACCACACCTGGAATGTTGACAAGAAGGTCATCCGAAATGATTTTAGTGCAGCCCATTTCTTCAGCGGTAGTGGCAACAGTGACCTTGGTGCCAAAACAGATTGCTGGAAGGGCTATGTGAGGGTTAGCAGCGTAGTGAGCTGATGCCTCAGATTCTCGACGTCGGCGACTACAAGTTCTGCCATCGAGTCAGAATTGAGAAGGTTTGCTATACTGGATGGAGAAATTAGCTTGGGGGCAGAATTTGATGATTGGTCTGTAGAATCAGAGGTAGAGTCCTGATCTGGCCTTGGAGATGAAGTAGTTGAAGGAGTGGTGGTGGATGGAGGAGATTTTCTCTTTCTAGGAACGTCGGGCAGAGGACTTCGGTATGTTGGGACGTAGTTGAGAAAAACTGGTGCCTTGCGGTCGTCAATAGGGAGGCGGAGAAGGCATATAAGGAAGTTCTTTTCTGGTTGAGGAACAGCTGCAAGACAAACAAAGAAATCAAGAATAGACAAGTAAAAGATTATTATATGAGGCAAAAGATAAGGGACTTTTCAGCAGATGGACTAAGTCCTTATCCTTGTCATCTCTAAAAACCTCACGGCGCATAGGAAAAAAGTGGAGCTCATCATCTGGCGCGAACTCCCAATTACCCAAGACAATCAGGTAGTCATTAGTCGCGCCCTTATTTGAGTCTAGTATATTGGCTATCAGCTTGTACTGTGTAGATCTCGGCTTGAGGTAGTACGTGTAGCCGGAGTTGGTTTTAGGCTACACATAGTGTAACAATGCTGGATGTCAAAGAGGGTAATTCTGGTATTCTGTCGGCGAGCCAACTCGGCAATACCATTGATGATCCTAAAGGAATTTATAGCTAGTTGCATGGGATTGAACTTGTAATAGTAAAGGATCTCCCTAAAAAGAATGTCAAAAGGGAACCTGACACCATCCTCAATAATAGAGACCATTGGGAAAGGCATGTAGTCTTTTCCTAGCATGATAGAGTCATCCTCTCCAGCCAACCAAATTTGAATGCCGGTTGGAATGGAGAACTCTTGCCTAAAATATTCTAGTTTGGTAGAGGTGTCCACCCTCCATTTGAACATGCCCAGTATCTCGACAAGAAGGGGTTGAATAAGCAGATTTGTTTTGGTAAAAGAAGTTTTGGTAAAGATTTCAGGACCTTGGCTAGAACCTAAGTGGTACTAGGGAGAGGGTTTTTGTTGCTTACGGGAGATTGTGTTTCAATTTTTCTAGGTATGTTATTTCTATCAAATCCCAAAGCTATGATCTATGCAGAAACAGAGATCAAATGCAAGAATCTGGAACAGAACAAGAAGACCAGAAAAGAAATGTAATTTAGAAATCGAGAATGAAGCAGAACAAAAAAAAAAAAAAAAAAAACAGATGTTCGTACCCAGAACAAACAAAATCAATGAGTATTAAATAGGTGAGTGCAAGGCAATGTGCAAACATCAAGTAAACGCAGTTGACATACTGGTAATGAAATTCAAAGTACAGACTTAACGGCAACACATGAGCAATTAACTGATACAATATGAAGACACAGATGAAAATTGAACAGCATAGAATAGATTTAAGAACAAGAAATTGATTCATAATAGAAGAAAGACAAGGTATAGTCATGAATACCAGATTTAATGGCAACAGATGCATCATACAAAACATGTGACAAAGTAGAAGCGTATTCAAAACAGTGGAAGACTGAAATTTGAAAAGACAGAAATTGAGGATTTACTAAATAAGGCCGAGGAAACGAGGCCGGAGTAATATTTGTCGGAGTAAGACGGTGGTAAACACTGGAGTGGAACAATGAAAAATGCGTCGGATGAGCGAAACAGAGCATGGTTTCAGAGCTTTGAAGGTATGAAAATGGTGGGAGACAAAGAGAGAGAATGAGGGAGTTTTGTCAAAAAAAAATCGAAAAGGCGGCAAACCATAATCAAATGCCTTGGACGACGTGCTTGTCAGGCGGCGTGCGCAGAAGCGACGCGACCTGATAGCGCGTGTCAAATACGAACCAATGAAGAAAGGACGGGTGGAGAAAACGGTTGAAGGGACTGTACGTGACAGCTCATGTGCAAGCAAAACACTTGAAGTTCTTGATTGATGAAGCAAAAACCTTGGCTATAGGTGCAATCTCGGTTAAGAAATTAAAAGAACTTGATTCTTGGTTCTTGATCTTAGGAAAAGTGAACGGTTGAGTCCTGGAGTAAAGAGGCCGACGAGTCATGATCTCGGTCGAAAAGATAAATGGGGTTTTTAGCCGATGTGCTATATGGTCCAATGATGTAGGTTACATCATCTCAAGATGCTAAGGTAATAGAACCTGCGGGGCAGTTGTGGGGAAATATTTTGTGAATGGTAGCACGTGGCTAAGGTGATGCCGAAGTGTCAACCGAGATGCCACGTGGCATGGTCTTGATGCCGAGGTGATCTCGGCTAGGTCGAGGTTATCTGTGGAGATACCGAAATCCGAGATGAGTGGATAAGGGACAAGAGTCCTAGAACAGGTGAGGATCTCAGTCTGGATAGAGATAAAGCTCTTAGGGAGTTTATCCTTATCTAGTTGAGAGTCCAGTATGAGCATTGAACCTAAGTCCACTAAGGTGAGGCTTCTATATGGATCAGGTCAGTACTGGCTATAAAAGCAGGGCACCCCCGTAAGTCTGAGATATGTGTGATATACGGTGAGCGGTAAGTTCTTTCTTGTGAGTTAAGCACAATTAACTATCTTTGAGAGATATTTGATTACTGACTTGAGTGTCGGAGTGCCCCAGGGTAGACGAACCACCGTCCAATTCTTATCTTTTTGTGACAGGTTGTTCAGGCTTAATCTATTCTGTCGATGCTCTCTAGCTGAGTTATCCATTTGGTTGTGTGGTCACAAATCAACACCCATAGGTGAAATATTTGTACAAGGAAAATTTTGTTACTATTTGAGAGTGGAAAAGAAATTTTAAGAGTTATAAATTTAGAAGTAAAAGTCCAAAAAAATAAAAGATCTAAAATAAATGATAGGAGTGCTAATAACAACACATTTTTTTTTAATCATGTTCAACCCTTGGTAATGCAAAAGATAGATCGAGGAAAAGAAAAAAGAAAAATATTTGGTGGCCCGAATTTATGTGACCCGAATGGCTCGAATGTGTCAAAACGATGTCATTTTACATCCAAAACGACATCGTTTTGACACATTCGAGTCATTCGAGTCATAAAAATTCAGGCCACTTAGCATTGTTGAAAAAAAATAACCTATAATCGCACGCAATATCAGAATGTTATGCCCAAATCTTGCCACAATCTTTCCTTCTAATAGATGATTCTCTTTGCAAAGAGTTGAAGAGACTTTTATTTCCCTTCACCAGACCAGTAATATGAACACTGATTTTTTAATAAAGGAAAGACAAAAACAACTAATACATAATAATAATAATAATAATAATAATAATAATAGCAACATGATTAGTATGAAATTAAAAAAAATCAACGTCTTGTCAAATTAGAAATAAATAAAACCTATCAAAGACGACCAGAATTAGAATAATACATGTGTGGTTAGTGATTTTCAAAGCACTGCAGGCTCTACTATAATTATTTTGTTCGATCAATGTTATATAAACAAAATTTTTGTATAAAAAAATCATAAAAAATGTTGTGTTCTTCTCTGTTCATTTCATTTCAACCCAAAACATTTACAATTGTTACTCATAATAACAAAAAAAAAAAAAAAAATGATATTGTCAAGTTATTTTGTATGGGTTTTATGTAGAGAAATTGAATATAACTTGTCTTTGGTTCATAAGTTGTGCCAGTGGGCTAACTAGAGACCTCGCTCCAATAATTCAATCATTCATTTTGTGAGAGCTTTTGTTTAAATTTTTATAAAAAAATAAATTAAAATAAAATCAAAAGATAAGATAGTCTAAAGATTGTGTTTGTTTAAGGGATTGAATTAGGAGATGATTGGACGGACTGAATAAGGGGGGATTAGAATCCATTGGATTTGAATCCCGAGACTGTGAATCCCCTGAACTATTTTATTGGATTGGATATGTATCCCATGTTTATTTTCTCATGGGATCAGATATTTGGAAAGGACTATTTTTACTGAATCAAATGTTTAGTTGGACAGATTGGATAGGATAAATGAACAAAAGACTATTTTATCATTTTTCAATTGTTTACTAAGTAATAGCAATATTAAACATATCTTTAATATTTTAATTATTTTTAGCTAGATTAAATAAAAATTTATTTTATTTTATTTTTTACACAATTAAATAAATTTATTTTTTAAAAATTAAATAAATAAAATATCAATAAAAATATATGTTATTTTTTAAATAAATTTATTTAAAAAAATAATAATAATTAAATAATGAAATTAAATAAAACATCTATTAAAATTTAAATAATGAAATTAAATAAAACATAAACAAAATTTTAAAATAAAACATCAATAAAATATCTATAAAAAATTATTTTAAAAAAATTGAATAAATAAAACATCAATAAAAAGTTAAATAAAATTAATTAATTTTTAAATTGAGACATTTAAATTTTATTGAATTTTACTAAATATAAGATATAATTAAATAGTAGAAAGTCAAAATAATCATTTATCACCTAATCTTACAATCCGCACAGTAAATAATTTCCCTTATCCCCCAATCAAACACGCCATTCCCATGTCTTTTTTAATATATGGGATTGTTGGAAAGAATTATATATACCATTGGATTGTTTGATTAGAATAGAATAAAAGATAGAATAAGATTTGAAATTTTTTTATTGATTTAAAATTTTATCACACTGGTATATATAAAGTGATTTTATTCAGGTATACTTTTATGACACATGCTAAAGATTGTACATACTTTAATACATCCTATATAAAATGTTAATTAAGTTGAAAACATTGCACATACTTTAATATATCCTATAGAAAATCGGGTTGTGAGGTAAAATTGTTTAAGAAGGCTTATATGTACATAATTAAAACTTATGTTAATTGATGCCCACAGTAACCTCACCCTATCAATACTAACCCAATAATAACCCTTTTCTTTATGGGGTATTTACGTGTAGATCCTAATAAGTGGACTAATTGTCTAATAGGTCCTATGAAAAAAATTTGTCATAAAATAATGTCACTAATTATAAGTTTTAGCAATGATTTATAAAAATCATGACTAAAAAAAAATACTAATTATCAATTTTTAGCGACGTATGTAAAAAATTGTCACCAAAAAACATTTTTAGTGACAATTTTACCAAGACTTATTATTAATAGGACTTGATAAGAATTAAATCTAAGGCCTTGTTTGGGAACAGGCTAATTTAGTAACTTTTTGACTATTTAGCTAAAATATGAGCTAAAGAAAACTAGTATGTTTGGGATGACTTTTTGACTTTTTACGAAAAGATGTACAAAAAGTAAAGAGAAAAGAGAATCTTTAACTTTTTAGTATGAGTTGTTGGCTTTTTAACTTTTTTAATAATTTTTTGACTTTTTAGCTAAACCGGCCTGTTGCCAAACGAGGCCTAACTATTAAGACCTATGGGTAGTTTACCCTTCCCCCTTTCCTTATTACAACTTTATTCACCGATTAGTATTCAACACCTTCGTGTTTATCTTAACCTAGCCCACAGGTCACCTCCTCCATAGAGCATAAGTGTGTTCAATCACATAGTCGATGATATAAATCTCTTAAACAACACTCACTCTTAAAAATTGACCAATTTCTAAGGGTGAATTTTATATGTGTCACATACATATAGACATATGTATGCAAACATTTCTCTGAATGTGTGTGTTTGACAGTAATTATTGCAATATGCTTACTTGATAAAAATATGGCCAATTGACTAGCTAATCCAATTTTTTAGAACAATGATTTTGCCAATTAAATACATTATGTTATATTAAAATTATTTGGTGACATACAATTTATTTAATAAATATATAATATTTATAATAATAAATTCAACATAATATCAAAAAAATTATCAACAACAACACGCCACCGTATCAATAAAAAAACAAGTATATTGACTGGTACAGAATTCACAACCTTGCTCCTTAATGGTTGCAAATTAGATGCCTTTGTTCCTAATTGGGTCAAGAATTTAAAAAGATTTGGACACTTCCTTCAACATTCTTTGCCAACAAAACAGCAACAAATTAAATGAATTTAGAAATAATTTTTGAGTTTTTTTATTTTTTATATTTTTGTGTTTTTAGTGAATTTTTAAAATATTTTACTCAAATTTATTTACTTTATAGATATATATGAATCTAACCCCCAATCATATGCGATCTCATCTTGCACGCATGCACATGAAGAGAAAACATAGATCACAAAAAGGTGCACGAAGACAGACATACAGAACAAAGTGCACAATAACAGATATAAATCTCTTGAAATAGGGCTCATATACAATCTCAGGACAATTGTAGTAACAAAAGTTTAAACTATTATGAAATGAAACTAACAATATATACATCAAGCTAATATACCAAATCATAGTTGTAGCCATTGAAACAACTTAAGCCTCGTTTGGGAAGTGGCTAAAATAGCCAAAAAGCCAACTAAAACACATCACATCACCTCTCTACTTTTCTGCACACCTTTTCGTAAAAAGCCAAAAAATTACTAAATAGCATGTTCCCAAACCAAGCCTTAGTTAAAAATTACAAAGTCATTACTACAGAGATAAATATATAGAGTAGCAGGAATGCTTATGTAAGTTCCACAAGCATAACACATGCTTATCAGAGATTCAGAATTACACTACTCTAAAATAGAAGAAAGAAAATTGAGTAGATAAATCATGTGACTCAGCAAATTGCAATTTTATTGTCTTTAATGAAGATTAAAAATTGCTAGCTTTATGAATGGGAGCTGAGATAACTCACTAAGATGACAACATCAATGTGCCAATGAAATTAAAAATAATAATAATATTAAATACATATATGTTGCTGCCTTATTTGAAAATCAGATTGTGACAAGTTTTGTCACAGGGGTACGCACAGTCGATGGCCTTAACGCTTGATCGATCAAAATACCAATCTCCAACAGATAGCGCGATCCCCTGCCATCGTTAAACATCCCATATTAGATAGTTCACAATTCTTTTGCTCAACGATAACAAGTATGCAAAAGGAGCCACAAGTGAACCCAACAAGTGATCAAAAGTACCTACATTCCATCTTTGAATTGTTTTTAAGTCCAATGAGGTATGTTTATGTGGGATTAAATCTTCAATTCTTGATTATTTGTATTCTATGCTGTCTCTTAAAAGATTAAAAAGGGGAAAACAAACAAACACACACTAACAATAACTAAATCACAAATCTCAAGGACCAATAATTTCAAGTTAAGTTCTAGTTTTACTAGATCTCCAAAAAACTAGAGTCTAGCTTAGTGGACATTTGGAAGCATCTCCTCAAGTTTTCTTCAAGCTGGGCCTCTTGACAAAATTTCCTCGCATTTGGTTATAGTCGCTACACCTTGAGGTAATATGTATTTCTTGATTCATGTAGCTTCTATAGAGGTCATTAGTGATGCTAGTGTTACCAAAAAAATGCTAGCAAATTACATTTTGGAACACACGTTTTGAAACATGGTATATTTTCATTCCAAAAGGTAAATTTAGCATATCAAAAGTGCTTTTTGTTTGGATAATAGATTTGGGTAAGGATTTGAAAAGAGAAAGAGAAAGAGAAAATGTGATAATAATGTGAATGAAATATTTGCTAATTTTTTTTCTGCATTTCCCTTCCTCTTTCCAAATTCCCATCTAAATTTATGATCTAAACATTGCGTAAAGGTTTTCTTAGAAGTAAAAATAAAAAATAATAAAAAATAAAAAAGAATAATTGTGAGTCAAGTTTTGACAGGAAAAAGTGTCTTGGGTCACGATGATAGAAATGTGTTACAGTTACTACATGATTAATTCGGGACAAAAAAAAAAAAAAAAAAAAAAGCCCCTACATTTCATTGGATGTCTAAATGTTAAAAGAAAAATACTCTAAAAGTAGTATAATACAAGTTTGCTTCTATCACAAAACATTTTAGAGCGTGTGGCGTAAGACTGCAAACGAACGGAGTTGTTCATGAATAGCTCGAAGCTCAGCTCATTTGTAGCTCGTTCAAGCTCGTTTGATTACCACGAGCTCGTTTGATTACCAAACAAGTTGAGCTCGAGGCTTATTATCAAGCTCGATTATTAAACAAGCCAAGCTTGATCTAATGTGAGCTCGACTCAATTAAGTTCGGCTTGGCTTGGCTTGATTATATTATATTATATATATATATATTATATATATGTTGTAACCAAAAAAAAAAAAATGAAATTGAAAATGCATATGGAGTTAATCATTTTACATACTCCAAGTCAACAAGAAATATATATATATATATTATATAATAATAATAAACAAATAATGCCCTGCTCATGGAAATGTAACATGATGGAAAACAATTTATAGAGGGTGAGATTAGTTCAATTTTCCTTATCCTTCGATGTGGGAGAGCCACTGAATGAACTTCACCAAAAAAAAAAAAATTGTAAATGACGTGTGCAAGTTTGCAATGGTTAAGAGTCCCACATCACTTCTTTATACATTCAATAGCAACAAAAAGCTGTATATAATTGAGGGACGCCAGCAGGCCATCTTTGCTACGGCTGTTAGGAGAGAATACATATTGTAAAGTCGAGCCACAAGAGCTGAGCTCGAGTTTTGTTTTAGTCCAACGAGTTGAGCTCAAGCTCAAGCCAAGCTCGAACACTTGAAAATTTACTTGAGCCAAGTTCGAACAAAGTTGATATTCGGCTCAGCTCGTTTGCAGCCTAGTGTGGCATACCACATACGTGTTCCCGTTACACGAACCGGAACAATCCGCATTCCAGCTAACATAGAGTGATGCAAATGTACAAGTATGAAACCTAGGCCTCCTTGATGTGTGTATGAGCATAGGTGTTAATTTTTCTTTATGTTTTCTTCATATGCGTGCGTGTTTATTTCTATTAACAGGACTTGAGTATGAGTTAATTGTGATAAGTAAAACCAAACATTGAGCATGAGATTGGCATTAACTGACTTGAAAAGTATGGGTGATTGACTTAAATTGAAGGCTAGGTCAAGAGAAATCAAAATATGACATAGCTCAAGGCAGAAAGGAAAACCATGATTGACTACAAATCTATACTAGTATTCAATAGAACTAATACATAGTAACCACACATCAGCTGTACCTTATTGCCAACAAGAGGTGAATCATCAGCAAACCATGTATCCTGTCTCTCTGTTTGGCAGTGAGCAAAACATGAATTTATGAATAACCCATTTTCCTCGGACGTTGAGAATCCCTCTATTGCATTCAAAGATATGATTTCAAGTTCCGCTCCAAAGAATATACAAAATCTTTAATCAATTGATGAAATTTCTATACTAAATTTTTAACAAAGCTGATTAAATTTATTAATGGTCATGCCAATTGAGTAATTTCTGTCATATGAAACCACCTTGCAGAAACTGGATCTGTGATTCTGAACAACTTGCGTGATTCATTTTGCAGTCACGCCAACTGCCATTAGGATCAGCTGATGCAGGAGCTAAACTGGCCTGGACCTGAATTGCGAAATGAAGAATTTATCAAGTTTTTCATTTAGCACGCTTAAAAGAAGTCACAAAGCAAGCCATTGTCAGTTGTTTTGTTGCATGAGTGAAACTCTAGGTGAACTAAATTTAGCAAACTCTACAGAAACAAGATATTACCTGCCATGAATCATAGGCTGCATTGAGAATAAATAGAGGGGTTTTGACATTGGCAATTAAGTTCTCGGGGAAGAAGCACTGTAATGGAAGAATGATATGAAAGTCAAAGTGAGTTTGATAATGATGGGATTGAACAGAATTTGGTATTTTCTTATGCAATTAAATCTCTTGCATTTGCCAAGAAAATTGAAGGAACAGACTCACCGAAGTCGGATCAAGATTCTCGGTACAACTACTTGGAAGATTCTTTTGCACCCCCTAGTAGTTAAACATATTTCAAATGATCAAGAATGTATAGGATGTCAGATGACCATGCTCAACAAGAAATATTCAAGAAATAAGAACTAGTAAGTTACTAGACAGGCATGTGCACAACTTCTTTAAATTGCTCAAGTCATACATCAAGTTTTTGGATATAAAAATTAAACAATTATGGCAGGATTCACTTTAAAAATATATTACAAAATAATTAAACGATAGTAAGACATGTTTGAACATGTGTCCACCAAGTGTCAAATGAGATTTGTGTGGTATCGGTTTCCGACAAGATAAGCCACCTTCTAAGAAGTGACCGTGCTTTTTACCAACAAATGTTGCAAGGAAGAGGGACAGTATTTTGATAGATACAAAGACATAAAATAATAATAAAATAAAATCAACTTCCATATTCCCTTTCTAGTTGGCCAATCAGAGGCAGCATATGCATGGTTTGAAAGTAATAAATTTTAATGAAATTACAAGACTAATTACATATATTATAACTTTGGTCATATATATGTGTGTTACAGCTTACTTCCAGTTCCCACAGTAACTAGTGTGCATGCAGGAGAAGATAGACATGTAGATTATATGGACAACGCGAAGAGAGGGCGTTGTGGTTCTGTTAAGTACCTGCAAGCTAACCACACCACTAAAAAAATTCCTAAGGGTGTGCCCACCAGATACATCAACCCTGCAATGCCAGAAAGGTCGACCATAAAAACGTTAACTACTAACAACCAAGCTTAGGAGGATATACAAATATAAGTTTTACAGGATATAATCAAACTACTAGAGTTTTAGTGGTTACGCGTCAAGGAATAATCCAGCATCACTCAAGCACTTCACTTTAGTACTTGCAGGAAATAAATTTCGGAACTCATCACAATGTAATATAGAAGCCAGGCCCCCAGCAGAACACCCTGAAGAAGAGCCTGAAACAAAATGGATTCAGATATCAAAAGAAAAATCAAAATAATGGCAAAAAGGCATGGACAGAATTGAATGATTTGATAGACATAAAACCTGGTCGGCATTGCTCATCCCCCTTGACATTAAATCTTCCATAGCAGCTGACCATATGCGTTGCCCTCTAAATTCCAGTTGTGCAGCCTAGAAATGAAATAATATTTCTTAAAGAAGTGTACACAAACCAATGATCAAAACAAGGGCTTGACTCAATAAATGAATGGAATCAACCGAGTTGTGGATTGCTTAACTCATTTATCTTACGAACGATCTCAAGCAAGCTTCTACATGAGCCAATCTTGATGTGAGCTTGAGTAGCTCACTTCGTTACATGGTTCTAGGAAGCCCACTACCTTATGAAACAAAATTCAAGTCAAGCTACTACATGAAGCTTGGCTTATTTGTTAGTTGATTTAGGGAAAGCCTCTAACCCAGATACTCACAAGCCAAGCTCAAGTATCTTTGATTCACTTTACAACTTTAGGTGCATGATCAAATATAATCAACCAATTCATATAACCGATGTTGTGAATTAATTTCTTGAAGGATAGTGGAATAGATTTTCACAAACTATTAAATAAGCACCATTTCTCATCTCATCTATAGTCTCGGACCAATTATTATTTAGTTACTGTCGCGCCTTGGACCAACTTAATGTGATGAAGGAAAGAGGATCCAGTAACAGAGAGGCATCAAAAATTGCATTACTAGAATAATTTTTACGAGATAAGGTCATTGGAGTTTGTTTTGTCAAAATTAACACCAAAATACCTATTAGAACTAAAATGCCTACAAGTTTTCCATTACTGACAAAACACACCTTATATCACTTGATCTATAATTACTACTCCCTCCGTCCCATTTTATTTGTCCACCTTTCCATTTTGATCTGTCCCAAAATGTTAATTTTGTTAGATTTCCAAAACTACCCACTATAAATCATTATACACCCATTTAAAAATTCAAATAGAAGGGTAGTGGAGGTAAAAATATTTCAAAATTTGAATTGAAGTGTCATGATTGCACGTCTCCTTATAAGTTGGATTCCCTAAAATGGGCAAACAAGTTGAGACGGAGTAATTAGTTAGTCTTTTTTGCAAGCTGCTTAATTATTATATACTACACATTTTATGGGTTGCAAATAAAGTTGGAGACAAAACACTAACTAGTGCCTCTGGGAATAACTCAACTAAGTGTACAACATTAATCATCTCTTCTTTGAAATGACTTGGAAGAAGTATGAAAAGTAATGTGGTCCAAAGAAGTAATAAATGTCAAGCAACTTGTGCAGGAGCCTTATCTGTAATGTAGGCCCTGCGTACTTCAATTGGGCACATGGCCCATGGACAGTGGTGCCTGACCACATTATTAGATCAGCAGGTTTATTTTACATAGGTATATGTTAGCCGCAGAAATATTACTTTCTCCCTCGGGTGAAGCCCATGGACCCATTGCATGGAAATAAGACTTTTTGGTCCAATAAGTGTGATTAGTAGATTTTATTATTAATATTTACTTAGAATTATAAGTAATTATTTGCTAGGATATTTGGTTATATTTACTAAAATTGTTAGGGTTTAATTAGGGCTAATGGCTCATAAATCAATGTTTTAAAAACTGGATTGATGAGCGAACCAGAAAAGGAATCGGGTGAATAGATCACCGACTGTCAAGTTGAATTGAAATTGAACCGTGACATCATAATTATTTTATAAATATAAAAAAGTTACTTAATAATAATATAAAAATTAAGATATATTTATTTAAATTATTTTTATATTTTAAGATAAATATAATTTCATAAATATATCTATATTTATTTTTTTGTAAAATACTAATCATATATAATGTTTGAAAGAAAATATTATAATAATATATATTTAGCAAATATAAACTAAAGTTAAAGGTGACATAGTGGTTATACTATTATTCCACTTTCAGGTGGATTTTTTTTTTTTAGCTGTGGTACTTTTATGTGAGAGTGGAACTTAGTTTTGTAAAATTGTTAAATATATGTTTGTTTGGAATAAGATATAATAAATACCATAAATAATGTTTTTTTACTATATATAAGCAAGGAGGTATGGTGGCTCAATGGAAATAAGCTGCCTTTTCAACCAAAGATGCTGTGTTCGACTCTCACAAGCTTCAACACTGGAATAGGCACGCATGAGACCAAAAGGTTTACTTCAACCGGTGCCGGTTCGTCCAATATACCGGTTCATCTAAAACAGCCAGTTTTGAAGCTTAAATGGTAAACCAGACTATGGACCAATGGGTCAACCGGTTGAACCGGCCAATCCGGTCTGGTTTCAAAACATTGCTATAAATATTAAGTTGCATTTTATTATCTAAAACAGCCAGTTTTGAAGCTTAAAGGGTAAACCAGACTATGGACCAATCGATGGGTCAACCGGTTGAACCGGCCAATCCGGTCTGGTTTCAAAACATTGCTATAAATATTAAGTTGCATTTTATTATTCAGAGTTGATGAATAAAATTGAGTGTTAAGGCTGTGACTATATCCAACAAGTGATTTTTGGTAGAGAACTGTTTCAAATTTCAAATAAAACCCATGCCTCTATGTGCCACATGGCAGGCAATGACATAGGAGGAAATATCCTCAATATACCTTATTACATTTATCTGTGGTAAGGATTAGGGCCGCAATACCCACCAACAAAAAGGACAAGGGTCGCAAGGTAGCAATTTCGTTCATTTTGTTCAGGTTTTTTGTAGCCAAATAGAGCCATCAATATTGGTTGTACAAGAAAATAAAAATACCACATACTCTCCCACTAACCTTATCTTCACTATCCCCAGCAAAGGAGGCACCATCACAATAACGAACCTTTATTCTATTCCAATTGAAAAAATCTGCAATGAAACAAGACCTTTAGTCAGCAAAATGCTCATACACACACATCCAGAACATAGCCACAAAAAAGAAAATAATAATAATAGTAACAAAGAAGATAGAAGAAGGAAGTTGTATTGATGATTTAACTATATGTAGTTTTATGTTAAATAAAAAAAAAAATAGGAACTAGATGTACTTTGAGATTGAGAGAATACCTGGATTTTCTTCGGCCTTATTGCTAAGTATTCCTGTAAATGGTATCTGCTTTTCCATGTAAGTTGATGATCCACGCCGAGTCGTTTTGCGGTAAACACAAGATCGTATGGCATTACACCATCCTCCACCCTGTCACAAGATGTCCCACAAAGTCCCGTTCTCAATCAAAACCAAGAAGCATAGTTGAAAAATCTGTAGCATGATGCGTCCTGCCAAGATATTGTCAGCCCACAGATTCAAATAATGATAAGCACACAAAAAATACGAAACAAAACTTTTCTCTAGTTTGATAACTATATAACATGTCATCAACAGACTATCAAACATCTTGCATTGAAAACAGGAGGAAACATTTTTCTAGAAGTAATCCTCAGATGTACGGAGCAATTTATGTGAGCTAAAGGAAATTCTAACTCATAATAACATAGCGCTTGAAAATCTCGCATTTCAGTTCATTTTTCTTTGAACTCCAAATTATTAATAATTTTTCTTTGTTTTGTTGATCACATAGAACGTGTTAGAATTGTGTGCTCTGGTTGCCACTAGAAATAACATAATCTTCCCAATCAATATACTTGTGTTTTAAGGATTAGAGGAGCAACGGGTATCTGGAACTACAGATTTATCAGACTCACAGTTTGGTACTTGAAACAGTGGAACATCAGTGTGTGTGTGTGTGTGTTTTCTTTGGGATAATGAAAAACACCACAGAAGAAAACATAGACAAGCATGTACACTTTAAAGTGTAAAAGTAAAAATGTAAGAAAAAGGACAAGTATTTTCAAGCTGTCTCACATACCTCCAATTGAATGAGCCAACTGTTTGCTCCTGAATCATATCCGCGGTGGAAATGATAACCAGGTAATGTTCCGTCCAAACATACTGTAAAAGTAAACCACACCACAAGATAAATGGGGGAGGGGAAAATTAGGTAGATTTCATAACAAGGAAAAGTAAGTATCTAATATCACAATCATTAAAACTTCAAATAAGATGAGATATAATATCTTGAATGCAGATTGTTCCAATACAAGGAATGGGAACATAAATGTAGTATATCACATACTCTAAAATGTGGTGTATGATGAAGGTAGGGTCATTTAGATCACACTAATAAAATTTAAGAGAGTACTAAATAATGATAGCAATTATATTTTGGGTAAACTACCAATAGGTCCTATTTTGGAGACTTATTACCCATTAAGTCCTATTGATAAATTTATTAAGTGATAAAGATAAATTTATCAGTCTTTTATTTTTATGAATAAATTTATAGTGATAAATTTATCAGTCTCTTTGTTTTTATGAATAAATTTTTAGTGATAAATTTATCACTCTCTTATTTTTATAGTGTTAAATTTATTAGTTAGGACCTGTAGGTAAATAAGTCTAGTTAATAGGACTAATTGGTAAGTACCCCTTATATTTTAACAATTAGACATCCAATAAAGTATAGGTATGAATTAATTATGTTAAAACACAATTCTAGAAACATTAGGGCCCAATTGTTTTACATTTGGTCATGCAAAAACTTCATTCTCTCTAGTTCATATATTTGATTTTCTTCTTTACCTCCTACAGGAAACTTTCAAGCAAATATTTAGGAAAAATTTTGGAAGTGTCATTTTTTTTTTGTTTTGGGACAAAATTGTACCACATTAAGGCATTTTTTTACTTTTTTAAAGACCAAGAACTCCAACCACCCCAACCTTTCATCCAATACAAAATCTTATCAATAAACTCCGGATACGCACAATCACCCACAAATCACGTGTCAATTAAACCCGAGTGTTTTATTGCCTCATGAGACTCAATTCGAGAAGTATCCATAGCAGACCTCTCATATTTAAGCCCTTAGCCACTGGGCCACCCATAGGAATTGTCACAAAGTAATGATGATTACGCTAACTCTACTATTTTACGGGTTGAGTTTCTTTCAAGTTCAAAACTAAATTTGAAACAATTTGAGAGGCTTACAAAATGAACAATCCAGATCATTAAAACAGATATGTTGTATTCGATTCAGATTTAAATTTGAGAAGCCCAATCCTTTTACTAAAAGGGCATGTTGATGCATCATTAATTTGAGAAAATGATAGTTGTGAAGACCTAAATTTAACCAACCAAATCCACTAATTACTATCAGTACTACCAAACAACACTAATTGATAGCAACAGGCTAACAAATTGATAGCAACAGGCTAACCAACTAGACTTAGCCTAATTAGTCACCATGACTCTCTTGTGTTTGGTTAGGAGATTTGGAAAGGGATTTGGAAATAAAAAGGAAAAAAGTGTGTAAAACTAGATGAAATGTAGGTATATTTTATTCACATTTCACCTATTTTTTCTCTTTCCCGTTCCCTTTCCCTTTTCAAATCCCTTCCCAAATCTCCCAACCAAACACAACATTAAGGGCTTAGTCCCAAGGAGAGGTCATGGGTTCAACTCTTCCTAAGGTCGTGTTTGGTTCAAAGATTTGGGGAGGGATTTGGAAAGGAAAATGGAAAACTATGTGAAACTAGATAAAATGTAAGTATATTTTATTTAAATTTCACCATTATTTTCCCTTTGCCTTTCTATTTCTAAATCCCTCCCCAAACATTTGAACCAAACACGGCCAAAGGGCAGTTGAATAAGGAGGAAAGTACTGGATGATTTGTAAGGATGGGATGCTAACTCTATAATCTAACCATTATCAACAAACTTTTTAGCAGATAAAAAAACACAAAACAAACAGGCTAACAAATTGATATAATTATGCAATTAATATCATGCCATGACACAAAAGCACCTCAATCAGATCACTCACCCAATAAAAGTAAACCAAGAAAAAAGGAAAACATGAAAACGCGTAACAAAATCAATCAATAATTAGAAATCAGTTTTAAAAAAGCAAAAAAACTTGCTTTACCAAATAAAGAAAACAGTGAAAAGTAACATCAATCAATATAGAATTATGCATAGTTAGCTTAAGATTCTACAATTAGCAGCAAATCCATGAAGTGGCCATAATGTAAAAAAATCAATTTAAAAAAAAAAAAAAAGAAAAAGAAAGAAACAATTGAATGCAATACACATATAAATCAAGCAACAAAAAACAAAAAAATCATTTTAGGAAACAAAAAACATATATATATATAGAGAGAGAGAGAGAGAGAGAGAGAGAGAGAGTACCCGCGCCTTTGGCAGCAGCACCTTGAATGAGGGTAAGACCGACGATGAGAGGATTATTACCGTTGGAAGCAGAGACTCCATAGAAAGATTCAAATCGAAGCTCTGTCAGATTGAAATACTCAAACCCATCTACACATTTGCTAACAAACCCAACAACAAATAGAACCCATAAACCCATAAGCTTCCTCATAGCTGTGTCAATCAATCCCACCCAAAAAATCTCAAAAACCAATCACTAGCCTACAACACTGAAAATCTATATATAGAACCAAATATGGAAACAATGTTAAGAATTTTAGAGAGAAAGAGAGGTAAGAGAGAGAGAACGAGGAGCAGAGATCTTTGAAACTGTTAAAGCAGTCACGCCATTGATAAGAGTGGGGAGAGCTAAGCGAAGTATAAATAGTGTCCATTTTGCAGGGCATTGGAAATAAATGTGTTAATCGCTTTGGCTAAAAGATTTAAGAAAAAATAAAAAATGAATAAAATATATTTATAATTTATTTAGTTTTATATATATTTTTTATTTTCTTTTTTAAAGTTCTTTCTAAATTTTTTGATTAAATTTTTTAATCAAACACAATGTAAGACTTGGTCGTGTTGTGAGACGAGGTGAGATGAGAAAATAAATAATTATGATTTGAGAAGTTAAAATTTGGCTTTTTTTAGTTAAAATTTTAAAAAAATAAATAAATAAATTTAATGGCGAATTATATTAACAACAATGATCGAGATCTATTTTTTTAGAATCTCGCAATCCCTTTGGATAGCAATTATTGATGGTGTGGGTCCCACACATACATCAATGGTTGAGATACAAAGGGATCTCTAAAAAAAGGAGTCCAAACATTTTTGTTATATTAATAATCCTTATAGTTGGCGATTTGTATCACTTCAGTTTTTGACTTTTTAAGTATAATATATTTAATTCTGAATTTTAAATCTCGTTCTAAATAAGGACAATTGAAAATATTATTGTTACATTTTAAAGGCAAAATCATCAATTTGATAAAATATAAATTAGTTTGATAAAATTAATGTCAAAAAAATATTTTTAAATTTTTAAAAATTATTTCTAATTACCAAAGATAAAATTATATAAAAATGATAAATCTTTTACATTTTATTTTTTGATCAAATTAATTTTTAGTATATGTTTGAATGATGATCATGTAATGAGTGATTATTTTTGTTGATATTTTTAGATGGTTATTATGCAATAAATTATTGTATTTGTTGTTAACAGATATTTTTTTGATAGTTATCATATAATGGATGGTTATTAGGCTTTTAATGTATAATCGATACGTTTAATATATGAAATATTTTTAGTTTTAGATTTTTTGATTAAATGGATTGGTTAATAACGATGTCAAAATTGTTACCATGTTTTACTTTTGAAAAACTAAAAGCTAATTTAACGAAAATAAATATCAAAAAATATATATTTTTACCCTATCAAAAGATAAAATTATATAAAAATGATGTATCGTTTTTTACCAATTTAATTTTTAGTTTCTTAGAAAAAAAAATTGAAAATAGATTTTGAAAATCCAACAAAATAGAACTTTATAATCAAAAAAGTTTCAACATTATTTATTAAATAAAATGTCATTATATTTCAAACAACATAGAAGTTAACCAATACAAAATAAATTATATGACAATTTTGCCCTTCAAATATAGCAATAATGTCTTCAATTGTCCTTATTTGAAACAAGATTCAAAATTCATGATCAAATATATTACAATTGAAAGGTTAGGGACCAAAGTGACACAAATCCCAACCTATAAGAACTGTTAATGTAATTCACCCAAAGATAAAATAGACTAAAATAGCTAATAAGATAAAATGTCACATCAAATTCATAATCATTTCACTTTTCCTTTCACAAACATTACATTTAATTACAAAAAAAAAAAAAAAATTAACTTTCTTCCCAAATATAAATATTTTAATCTACTAAAATAGCTAACTTTCCAAATAATACTATTATATTTGAATGAAAAAAATAAAGGAGAAGGTTGGATAGAGTAAATAAAATAAAAGAAATGAAAGTATTTTATTTTATCTTACTGAAATAACCTTTCATATTAATAACTTATGTTTTTTCATAATTTTAAAAAACTTTCTTTAATCCCAATTAATTTCTCACAAAATCTCACCACTTTTGGTGAAAACTAAAACATAAGTTTGGAATCATTTTCTCACTATCTCTCATCATTTGTCACCTACTTGACCAAATTTTTTACTAAATGTCTTAACATAGATGTACAATTCACACCATGTAAGTCACATGTGCATCCCACACTTATATGAGACATTTGATAAAAAAATTTAATAAAATTTTTGGAATCTCCAACATTACTATTTTTGTTTTGCTTTTTGGCTTTTTCATTTATTATTGTAGAGAAAACAGCATTTTGCCTTTCAAACTATGGCTTAAAAAATTATTTCAATTATTATCCTTTTAATAATATTAATTTTATATTTAAAACTATTTGATTTTAAACTAATTTTATCTCGCAGTTAGTTGAGGTTTATAATCAAACAAAATTGTTGACATTTGACTGAAATTTCATTTAAAATTTTATTTTATCCTAAATTATCTTCAAAATATCTATTTGATCCCAAAATTAGTTTTATTTAAGAATCTAATTTATGTTTTGGCATAATTTGATAGTAAAATAAAATTTTAAATGAAATTTGGGTGTGATATCAGTCATTTCTATTTGATTATAGACATTGTGGTATTTTGGGAAGATGGTAAAAATCAGTTTTTTTACTTTTAATCAAGATTTTTTAGAGTGATTTGGGAAGTTGATAAAAAGCTACTTTTTTGTTTGAATTAATATTTATTTATGGTGTCACATTACACCAAAATGACTAAAATACCCTCACCCAACTAAAAAAATTACATTTTACTCAAACCAACTTTGAGGGTATTTTCGTAATTTTCCAACCAACTTTGACCACTTCCCAAATGACCAAAAAAAAAGCAACCTGCGTTTTTTCCCAAACGCCAAAAATCTGATTTTTACATTGTTCCCAAAAGAGCAATTAATTAGTGATGGAATAAAATTAATGTAAAATTAAATAATTTAATTATAAAATTAATATTGTTAAAAGAATAATTTAATTGAATTTTGACTGCTAATTTAAAAGACAAAATAATAGTTTTTTCTTTATTTATTGTATGCACTCCGCTTTACGGTTGTATCGGTGGAACAGCTGACTGGCTTTGTAATTTATGGGGATCTGTTTGCCACCTGTGACACGCGGCGCAAAACACGTGACGTTGGATTTGATTTCACGGTTTTTGATATGGTAAAACAGTGGCCGTCAATGTAGGTGATTAAATTAGGCCCGCGAGGTCAATGGGTTGACTCGAATCTGTTTCGTTTGCCCCATTGGTTTGGCTTGGGATTCTTTTTGCCCAATTTACGGGTTTGTGTGATATTGATAACAATAATATTATAAATTTAGATTTAGACCTAGTTTGGGTTGTTTTAAAAATTTTAAAAGTTAAAAAATTATTTAAAAAAATTAAAAAGTCAAAAAGTTATCACTATTTACAAATTAAAAATATAAAAAAATTAATATACATAATATTTTAATATAAATCGACTTTACATGGTTTTCGGGATTGAATTGATGGCTTTAGTACATGAAAGAAATAAAAAAAATTACATATATATTCACTAAGTTGGACGGTAATATTGGGCCTGTGGAGGCCACCATAGGTCCCGTTTTGATAATCCGAACCGTCAATGTGTACAACTTGTCCAGTACTATATGATTAAAAAAAATCACGTTGATCAGATATCACTAACTACATGATCAAATCGGTTTTGTATAAAAAATAGATGGTGTTATAGTTAACGGTTGAAAAAAAAACTAATCCGATCAGATAGCTATAGATATCCAATCAACATGATTTTTTACAAACATACAATACTTGACGAGTTGTACACATTGAATGGTTTCGATTAGCAAAATAGGACATGTGGTGGCCCCCACTGGCCAAAGAGTACCGTCCAAATGGTTACCTGAAAAGGAAGCAACTATTTCCTATTACACTACTCAGCAAACCAAACCTGCCACCATACAGTCAAAAAGTCAAAACTTTTCCTACTCATTAATTTATATAATTTTTTAATACACATTTTTTCATAAAAAGTCAAAAAGTTAACCTAAATATTCATATTTTCTTCCTCAACTTTTTAGTCTAAAAAGACAAAAAGTACACTTATTTAGGACACCCAAACAACCCCTTAATTACTCAAAAATTATTTAAAATTATGATTTTGTGGTCTTGATTTTTTTGACACCTGGATAATATATTACGCAAATTTCTATACATTCTCATTCTATGCGGGTTCATACATTTAGGGGCCGTGAGGAATCCCCCGAATTGGGGGCCCCAAATCCCCCGAAATTCCACATTAAGTAAAAAAAAAAAAAAAACAAAAACAAAAAAACAAAAAAAAGAAAAAAAAAACAGTTTCCAAAAATGGAAATTAGGGGGAGCATTTTTAGGGGGATTTTTCATTTTCCTACATTTAGGGCAATAGACTATTCTATTGATAATCATGACAAATAGAGTTTTTAAGGATACAAAATGAATTACTACAAAATAGTCCATATTATGGCTTGAGTGGGAATTTGACGCACAACTCGTTAACATAACTTAAATTGTATATGTAATTAGAGAGTTAGGATCGATCATTTTTTTATACAAGCATGAATAGTTATGTTGATGATGGAGAATTCAGTCACGCAGAGATAAAAATAAGCAAAAAAATGAAAACGAATGACACAAAACACCACACCAAGGGAGAGATCTCAAGCAAAAACCACGTGCAATCTCCTCCAAAAACCAATATATATATATATATATACAGGGGCGGAGGGAGCATGGGACCAGGGGGTTACGTGCCCCCCTGGGTTTGGGGTTTTTTTTTTTTTTTAAATATAGAGAAAATATTTTAAATAAAAAATTATAAAAATATTATTAGAGTGAAATGTCAGTGACATTTTAAAAATTATGAGAACAATAATGGTTATTTTGATTGAAAATGAAGAGACTATTATAAATAAACCACATTAGCTATGAAATTTTTTTAATGTAACAGCGATGTCATTATTAGTGATATACAAGTATAAATAATCTCACTATAAATATATGAAATTTATTGGATTGTTAGTTACATTTGACATATTAGGTTCACTCTCTATGTGTTTATTTACCATTAGTGGGTGATATCACATATCAATGATGACGTGGTATTACCATTATATTGAATTTTTAATCAAATTTGTGTCAAAAAAAATTTATTATTTTATAATTTATTTTAAGGCATATATCCATATTTTTTTTTTAATTGTCCATGATATATTAGTTACAAATAGCATTCAGCTTGTTTGTTTCCAATTTTCAGAAAATTCTATTTTTTTATTTTTAGTATTTTAATATTTTTAATAAATTTTTTTAATATTTTAAGCAATTTTTTTTTTTAATTTTTAGACACACTTAACATAAAGACACTTAAAAGTATAATATTTGTGAAAAAATATTTAAAAAATACATTAAATACCAAAAAATACAAAAAAAAAGGAGGAAAATTCAGTATATTTTTTATATTTTTGTGTATTTATTAAATTTTTAAAATATTTTTTCACAAATATTTTACTATTTAGATATATCTAAGTAAGGTGCATCTAAAAAAGTAAAAAAAATACTTAAAATTCAAAAAATATTCACTAAAAATAAAAAAAAATACAAAAATTAAAAAAAACTCAATTTTCAAAAAACTAAATTCAGAAAACTGAAACCAAATACACTGATTATTTTTTTTTTTTTTTGATATTTCTTGAAATCAATCATAAAAATTGCGTGAAATATTTTTGTAAAAATTATGATAATTAATAAGTGCCCCCTCTAATCTAATTTTCTGACTCCGCCACTGTATATATATATATATATTAAGCTTTGTGACTTGCCATGCAAGCGCACCTGTCATGAAAAAAGCCAGATGACAAAGAACAATCAACACATTAGAAATTGCTATGTGGGATCAGATGGTATGACTGCTATTGTGGAACTCCTTCAACCCCATGACCAAGATCAAGGCAAACGTAAGAAAGAGTCTTGGATTGAAGATAGTATCAACAACTTGTTGGCGCCACATTTAAACCATTCAATGCAAAAGTGGCACGTGGCAAGCAAGGGGTACCTTGCAGAATACATCAAGATAATAAAGAGTCTCACCTTCAAAGATGTCCACGTGAGCTTCAAATGCAAGTGTTCAATAGACAAACATTATAAGTAACGTGTGAGAGGTACATGAAGAGGGAGTTAATAAAGAATAGTTGCTAACAGTTACACACGTACAAAGAAAATATTATGATCCTAAGGTATAACTAGAAGGAAGGAGATCATGGTAAGAGAGATTAGCCTACTGCTTCGAACGCACCACAAAAAGACTATAAATAAATGGAAGCAAAGACTGAAGAGACTCTCGACCAAATTTAGACTCTACGTCTTTGTCAATTTTATTTTTCTTTAAATTTTGCACTTTACTTTTTTGCATTATGCTTATTTTTCATAGGAGTATATTAGCCTTGTAATTCCAGAACTCGGTCGGTGAAATTGCCCTTACTAAAGGTAACATATTGTAATTGTTTATTCAATTAATCAATTACAATTTTCCGCCTAGTCTCTTCCTCTCATTCTATTACAAATTTAAATTACAAGCTTAGGTTCATCTTTTCAACAAAACACAGTAAAGTTCTCTTCATTGAGACTAAGAAAACTTTAACACAATCGCATGATATGAATTGGAATTTATTATCTATAAGGATTTTTCAAATCCTTACTGGCATGTTTCAATTACATTTTTAACCTTCAAAGTGCCAAAATAGCCAACACAACCCAAGTCTTTTCTGGCCACTTTGACCCAGAGCTCTTTGACTCAGTCGCTTCAATCTTATGCTTATCTTTTTCCATCTTTTGGAATATGTGCATATTTTGCTCTCTTTGCGGTGTTGTTCTTGCTAAAGTTACTGGTATTGTGGGTGTTGATTCTTGAAATTTGTTTGCCTTATTAGTTACTGTTAGTTTATTTTGTTGTGGTGTGTTGAACTTGATGTATTTATGATTCTATCTATTATTTGCTTTATGATTTCCTCAAGAAAAGAGATACAAGCATAAATATGACGCAATTTGTCAACATGCATATTAAATAAGTTTTGTTAGGGTTGAACACACATAATTCAAATACAACCTCTTTGTCCTTTATGTTGACACGTAAACATGAACTTGCTACTATCTCGCAAGCATGAACGGACACATAATTCTAATATACAGGACAAACACATATATTAACAAAAATTTTAAAAAGAAAGTATAGACTACAACATTAATCTTTACTGAAATAAAATGTGAAAATGACAAAATATATATATATATATATAAATAAACATAAGTTCCTATATTCATGTTGAGTTATAAAAAATAGCAATTGTAAGACATTTTATTGGGCCTAGAGAAATCAATTTTTTGGTATATTTTATCATAAATATAAGTGAATCTATATTATTTAAAAATAATTAATAGTTAATATTAGTATGTAAAAGGGGATTTTAAAACGGGCAATCGCTCTATTTTATCCTCCTACTCTACATCTAAAAAGTGCATTTAAATATGATTAACTCAAAATAATTGTATTTTCATGAAATTGCAAGTGAGCATGTGTCTTGTGCAAGTAAAATTCATGACATAGTACATAACTATCACTTATTTCGATTTGCACCTCTATTGAAGTACAATTACTTTTATTTTCTCATATATATTATCACTGTAAGTATTAATGTTTAAACATGTCACCATTACACATGTAATGTAAAATAATTTTGCTTGAAATATGTTGTGTAATTTGCTTATAATCTAAAATAAACTTATGCTATCCACATTCAAAATATAATGAACTTTTTATGATTCATTTTGTGTTTTTATTTACATTAGTGAAACAAAAATCATGATAAATATAAAATTAATTATATTGATTAACTTGTGAGTGCTGGATTAAAGTGGTGTTAGGGGGCATGAAAAGTTTTTCTAATTATGACACTTTAATATAAACATGCAAATTGCATTGAATGTGCTTTTTTAAAAAATAAATTAGAATAATATTATGGGGAGTGCTACATCCCCCGAAAATGGGGAGCCCTAATCCCCCAAAAAATCTAACCGAGGCAAAAAAAAAAAAAAAAAAATCCCCAAAACGACGTCGTTTTGGAGATTAGGGGGATTAAGGGGCATTTTTAGGGGGACAAATGATTTTCCTAATATTATATGCATCAATTAGTGTACTAACTAGTGTATCAATTGATGATGTGTCATAATTTAAAAAGTTTTTGGTATTTTTAATATAATTAATGAGTGGGGTCAATAATAATATCATAACTAGTGTTGGTACACTAATTGGTGCATGTAGCACCACCAAATAAATTATAGTATAAAATACTATTGATAGTGTGATACCCCTGTTCCGTAGTATGTTAATGGGTCCAAATATGAGCATGATTATATGTTAAATATGATTTTGTGTGCCATTATGTGAAAATATGTGGTTTTGAATTTCTATCTGTTCACCGTAGGAATATCTGTTTGATAATCTGCTTTGGAAATTAAATTGAAGGCCTTATCGGCCACAAAACCCGAAATTGATTGCACCATTGTGTTTAGCATAATTTTTAGAGCCTACGGTGAAATTTAATTGAAAATTGATTTGAATCAAATTAGTTGATTAAATTGGTGAATTAGTACCTAACTATTTAAAATTATTAATTGTGACTAGTGGGATTTGTTGTATTTGAGCACCACACCCTCATTTCTCTCCTTTAGCTTCATTTGGCTGATGAAAAACTCTAAGAAGAGGGAAAGGGGTCGGTTAGAGAGAGAGAAGGGGGAAACTTGTGCAATTTTTGGCTCAAGCTTGGGGATTTAAAGATTTAACTCAAGATTTTGTTGTAGATTGTGAGAATTAAGCCTCTTGGTGAGTAATTCATGAATTTTGAATTATCATTTTGTGAATTCAAGTTTGAATAATGATTAAGAACATGGATTAGCTTGATTATAAGGAAATTTAATTGATTTTGTTGTATTGAGACCCATATGTGCATGCATGTGTATAATTGCTTCGAATATTGCATGTTTGAGCTCAAAGGGTATGATCCATGTAAATTTGTAGTTGAAGCTCGTGTTTTGATTATCTTTTCATCATCTAAGTTGAGAGTAAGGGTTATATAGCACATGCATGTACAATTCATGAGAATGTGAGCTTGAATGCATGAATTTGTTATGTTAGAGTGAGTTTGATGGGAGATTAGGGCATGCATGTGATTTATTTGTAAAATTGAGCTTCATTGAGTTGTAAATTGGGGTTTATACCATGATAGTATAATTATATTTGAGATTTGAGCCATTGCATGCAAGAAATGTTGATTGGAAGGTCGAATTGAGCTCAAAGAACAATTCTGGGTTTTCCAGAATTTTGATGTCCGCTCGAGCGGAAAATACGTGCTCCCAGTACTTTTGCAGACTTGGTGTCCACTCGAGCGGGATATTTCACGCTCGAGTGGGGAGCTTTTGTAGACAGGCATTCCGCTCGAGCGCCCTATTTCACGCTCGAGCGTATTTTTGATGCAACCAATACTTTTGCAAGCCTCTTAGATCCGCTCGAGCGGGGACCCTATTTTCTGAAATTTTGTTCACACGTTCTGTGTTTCGTTTTCCGTTCTCTTTCACTTGCAAGCACTCTTAGGCATGTGTTACGCATTGTAAATGAGTTAAAGAGATATGAATGAAGCCTAAAGAGGAAAATGTGAATTTTGAACGGATTGAATTGTTAGTGACCCTTTTATGTTCATGGCATGTGTTGGGTCGAGTTCCAGGGCGAACCAACCAACCTATCACTGTGAGTAATATCGATATTTGAAACTTGTCATTTGTCCAATTGCTTATTTCATTATAAGCCTTATGAGTTTGCCAGTTCGAATTATGGACAAATGTTTAATATGAATAAAAGAATGGGCCAAAGGCCGTTTTGAAAAAAATGAATGGGCCAAAGGCCATTTTGACATGAATGAATGGGCCAAAGGCCGGTTTGACATGAATAAATGGACCAAAGGCCGTATTGACATGAATGAATGGGCTGAAGGCCGTTTTGCAATGAATGAATAGACCGGAGGCCGTTTTGAAAAGAATGAATGGGTCGGAGGCCGTTTTGACATGAATGGATGGACCGAAGGCCGTTTTGACACGAACGAATGAATGGGCCAAAGGCCGTTCTGACACAAATGAAGAATAAATGGGCCAAAGGCCAGTTTGTTTGGAACTGTAGTCACTCGACTTAAATCGTGTATATATATGTTAAATAGAAATACGAATTGGGCCCAAGGCCGTTTGAAGCATATTGTTCTACTTACCGCTTGTATAACTTATGTATTTGATATTATTCACTGGGCTATCGCTCACGCTTATTCATGTGTTTGTAGGTGAGCCAAGAGAGGTTCAGACTCAGCCTTAGTGAAGTCTGTGTGGAACAACCGAGTTTTGGAGAGTCAGTCCTTGTGTCTCACGCACGAGACCCATCTTTGCCATTTTGTCATGTTGGCGAGGACTTTGTGTATATCTGTATATAGTTGTGATGGTTTGACTTAGACTCGAATGATCCTGTCTGTGCAGAACTTTTTGGTACTATGTTTCTGTTGTGAGTTATTAACGCATATATGTATGGTTTGTTTTGATGTGCATATAAGCACGGTTTTATAGACAAAGTTTTAAATTTTTGCTTCCGTTTGGTCCCTTTACTCTGATGAGTTATGTCTGTTTTGGTTTGAGGCTGCAGGTAATCTCAGGATTACTGGCCGGTTATGTCCTTAACCCATAGGGGTGGGTTTGGGTCATGACAGATAGATACCCATTTACAAATAAAATTAAAAAGACAAGGGGATATCAATAAAGTTATTCCATGAGTAATTATTTAATTATAAATTTTGTTAGTGAGATTCCTAAAATGTATACTAACAATCTCAAAAATAATTATACATTATTTATGAAACTTTGTGTAATGTCGTGTAAATAATGTATAATTATTTTAAATTTTATTAATTAATACTCATAAAATGCTTATTAACAATGCTCATATTTTGACAGTTTGTGTCCTTAATAATTACTACATTGGTGTCAACAATTTTAATCAATTGAACCACTTCATTTTAGTCATCTCTTTCATGATCGAGTCCTATTTCACTATTTTTGTGCTAGTAATCTAGACCATTCAAAATGGTGAAAATCCAAATTCCATCTGCATTATCGAAGTTATATATTGAGTTAAAAAAAGCACAATTGCATTACTAAATAAGAAGTAAATGGTACATGCAAGTCTCATTAATCTTTTAATTCCATATTTAATTTCAGGATTAAAATGGTGGGAATAAGCACATTATTCAAAATCTAAATTTACAATAAATCGATCTTAATTATTCAACAAACGTTTTGCGATTCATTCTCTGTTCTATTATGTGTTCTTAACCGTTACAAGTTCCATTTGGTTAAGATTGTGCTAGGGTAAGTCCCATGTAAAATTTTAAATTTTATCAATTTAAACTCCAATTACCTATTTTATTAAGCAAACCCAATGAAAAAAAATATATTTTAATTATTAAACTCAACGAAAAGGTATTTCAATCTACAATGAGTTTAATGACTAAAATATTATTTTTTTGGTCAGTTTTACTTGATAGAAATAGACAAATGGTTTATATTAAAATAAGATTTGAATTGACAAATTAAAAATTCAGAATTTATTTCGTTAAAAGGGCTAAACCTTGAGTTTTTTTTTTTCCTCCTGAAATTTTTTATTTCATGAAGTCCTTTTTTATTTTCAACTATTTTTATTGCTAGACAATTTTGCCTTCAATTAAAAGGGTAAAAGAACTCATGCGTGCAGGGCTTGACATGCTTGTTGATGTGGTGAAATTTTATCCTTTGGTCTTTTAAACTTTAAAATGTCATAAATTTCATATTACATATCTTTTTTATAAAATTTATATTTTTAGAATTTAATTGTCAAAATTTATCAAATAAGACCAATTTTGAATATAAAAAAATATTTTAAAAAATAATCATTGTGTTTAGTTTCAATTTTTTTAATTTAGTTTTCTGAAGATTGAGTTTTTTATTTTTCGTAATTTTTATTTTTAGTGAATATTTTTTAAATTTTAAGTAATTTTTTTACTTTTTTACATTCACCTTAATTAGATGTATTTATATAATGAAATATTTGTGAAAAAATATTTTAAAAAATTAATAAATACATAAAAATATGAAAAATGTACTGAATTTTCAATTTTTTTTTTAATTTTTTGGTATTTAGTATATTTTTTAAAGATTTTTTTTCACAAATATTATACTTTTTAAGTGTATATATGTTAGGTGTGTCTAAAAATTTTAAAAATTGCTTAAAATATTAAAACAATTCATTGAAAACATTAAAATACGGAAAATAAAAAAGTAAAATTTTCTAAAAATTGTTTTTTGAAAACTAAAACCAAACAAGCTGAATAATTTGGCAAAGTAATTGTATACACATTGTTGTGCAAAATTGAGAAATTTCTCAGTTTTAAAATTAGAAAAAACTAGCAAATGAGAAATTCTCAATTTCATATGGCTATAAAAATTAATAATTTAATTTTATAAATTTTATATTTAATATTGATCTTATTTAATAGATCTTGTTGTGTACATTCTACAAATATAATTTTTTTTTTTTTTTAAATAATACAAGTTATGAAATTTTAAAGTTTGAAATAATAAAAATAAAATGAAAAATAAAAACACTAAGATAAGTTATTTAGTGCTCATAGGGTATGATTAAGCGGTGCTTGAATTGTGATTAATAAAGGGGATGTGACTCACAATTTTATATTAGTCATAAAAACATGACATTTTGGTGATTTGTCATATATATGATGCATTTAGAGTACCTAATTATTTTATCGTCAGCTAATTACACATATTTGCATGTGTGGATATTCCTTAAAGAAAAAGCCATAGGACTCGTTAAAATAAAATATCTTGAGGAAGACACCTAACCTCAAATAATTTTATAAGAGGACTTCTCACTGCCCCAAATAGATATCAAAGCGAATTGCATTGATTAACATATGGGTGCATGGACTATGTGTTGTTAGGAGCATGCAAAGTTTTTCTAATTATGATACTTTAGTATAATTCATGCAAATTGCAATGAATGTGCTTTCCAAAAATAAATTTACAGTATAAACTGCAACTAATACAATTTACAAATAAAAATGAAAAGAAAAAATGATACCAATAAAGATATTACACGAGTAATTATTTAATTAGTAATTTTGTTAAGGGGGATTTACTGTGTAGGTCCTAATAGGTGGGTTTATTGTCCAATAAGTCCAGAAAAAATTAATAGTATT
The DNA here is from genome assembly GCA_025200525.1 of Camellia lanceoleosa. Lineage (NCBI taxonomy): Eukaryota > Viridiplantae > Streptophyta > Magnoliopsida > Ericales > Theaceae > Camellia > Camellia lanceoleosa. The sequence continues at coordinate 184,792,036 of CM045763.1, read as the reverse complement.
TTTCATCAAATACTGTTAAAAGAACATCACTAATTATAAATTTTAAGTGACAGTTTAAAAATTGTCACTAATTATAAGTTTTCGCGACAATTTACAAAAATCATCACAAAAAGTCACTAATTTTAACTTTCAGTGACAGTTTGAAAAATTTGTCACTAAAAAATGTCACTAATAGTAACAATTTAAAAAAATTGTGACAAAAAAGTCACTAATTATCAATTTTTAGTGACATGTAAAAAATCGTCACAAAAAATTATTTTTAACAATAATTTTATTATGACTTATTTTCAATAGAACTTTATTGGAATTAAGACCAACTATTAAAACCCATTGATAGTTTACCTTTTTGTTAATGAGTGTCCTAATAATAATACATATTAACAAGCTTGAAATGATTGTATATTATTTATAAAATTGTGTAATGTAAATAATATACAATTATTTTAAATTTTGTTAATTAATTTTGTTGAAAACTATAAAATATGCTAAGAAAATATTCCTTTGTTAGATACAATTCATCAAATTTATATGCTAAGAAAATATTCCTTTATTAGATACAATTCATCAAATATTAATTAATTAATTAATTTATTTATTTTGGTTGCCAAAATGATACAAATATATTAATTGTAGAAAAACGATTATATCAGAAGATGATCAGAAACCCACAAAGGGAGGTAAGACAAGGGGTTACGCCAACAGCTGAGAATCCCCTTCCAAGCAGACATCTCTCATGCACATCACAATATAGGGTGGCTATGAACCCATGACCTGTCCAACTTGTACAGCCTAACTTGATATTCTTAGAATTTATGGCAAATTACATATACCCTCCTCGAGGTTTAGTAAAATTACAGATACCTCTTGAGATTTGAGAAATTACAGGTACCCCCTGAAGGTACTATTTGCATAACAAATTAGGAGGTAAATTGTTATGAAAATATAAACCTCATGGGATAATTTGTTATGAAAATATAAACCTCCGGGAGGTATCTATAATTTCTGAAATCTCAGGGAGGTATCTGTAATTTAGCTAAATCTTGAGAGAGATATATGTAATTTGCCCTAGAATTTAAAAAACAAAAAAAAAAGAAGTTCATGGGATTAGGCTAGGATAAAATTTTGTATCTATTTACCTCTCGTTTAAAAATATATTATTTTAATAATTTTTTAATTTTTTATGAAAAGATATACAAAAAAGTAAAGAGAGTGATGTGACAATTTATAATAACTTTTTGACTAAAATATATAATTGACAAACGATGCCTTAATATTTGAGCTAGACTTGGAATAAGGAATTTTAGCCTAACTAGGCTCATTTATAAAATATTAATTATAATTATATACTATAATAGTTATAAAATAAAGTTAGAAAAGCAAAAAATGTATATATAATTATTTTTAAGACTTATGTTAAGGTTTCAAATTCAAACAATATTTTAATATCCCTTCAAAAAAAAAAGAAGAAAAAGTATTAGCCTATGACTTCGTTTGGGAAGCTCAACTTGGGGCCTTTTTTTTGGCTATTTTAGTCACAAAAAAGAAAATAGACTTTTTAACTCAATGAGACAAAATATCACATCCAACCCATAATCATTACATTATTTCTTTCATAAAAAAGTCAAAAAAGTAAAAAATCCTTTCCAAACTATGCTTTTTAGGCCTAGGTTAAAATAGTCAAAATAGTCAAAAAGCCAACCTACTTCCCAAATTTTGTAAGTTCTTGGAAACTATTTGCAAATTTAGAAAACCTTTTTGGAAGCATATAAGAGCATCCACATCAAAGTAATTAAATTTTTAGATAAATTTTAGCTAAAAAGTTATTTTTCTATTTTAGCTAATATGTTTTCTATTCTATTTAAATATTCTTTTGAAATCACATTTTTTCAAATGGACATTATTTTCAATTGTCATATTTTTTAAACATACATTTTTATAATGGTCATATTTTTCAAATAGAAAATGCAAAACTATTATAATACAAAAATGATGTGGTAGTAGCATACAAATAAATAAAAATTATTTTAATGGATCTTTTATTTTGAAATGAAAATTTTATATTAAACCATATTATTTTGTATGAATTTTTTATTTATATATTGTGACTACTCTTTTTAAATGAACACTTTTTCAACCTATCAATTTTTTTTTTTGAGGATATATTCCAATTATTATTTTGTATTCAAAATATACTGTCTCCCTAATTTCATTGAAAGTTTGGGAGCCTTTTATCAATATTGTATCAACAATGCAAGGGGTTAGAACTAATTTGTCAGGAGGCTTCATGAATGAGTTGACAGTGACCGACTCATCTTGGTGGACTCCTAATATATTATCAAAAAAAGAAAAGAAAAAAAAAAGAAAGAATATATGAATATATTTTACTTAGAGAGAGAAAGTTCTGTGATTCTATATTTCTTTTTCTTTTTTTTGAGAATAATTAAAACTGCATATATATAAGGATAGAAGAACATAGATAGTCCTCGTATAAAGAATTGAACAAACATAAGAAAAATCGAAAACTAATTCTAAAAATGCAAGAGCCAGCATCATCAGCACGTCCAAACAAAGATCAAGAATTTTTTACCAGTAGCCTCACACCGCAAGCCTCACAACAAACCCCTGCAAAGATATCAGAACACATCCAACATACACATAAGTATAAGAATAAAAACAAATTACAAGATTAGATAGTTCTACACCAAGGAGGTCGACAAAAGATAGGGGTTGCTGAAGCTGTCTTCAATGCATGGCTCTCTCTTGCGCTTGCTAAGATCAAGATCATAGGGCCGAATCTTGGTGCTCAAATTCTCTTTGCGCTACATACACAGAAATTCCCAACATGCTCAAGAACTGGTGCTAGTAACTAAAGTCTGTTGGAAAAATATGATTTTTATAGGCTTATTTTAGGCTAAATTGGAGCCCAAATTTGAGTAGGGCCCACACGTCTTTTGTAATGGGTCCAAAGAGGTGACGTGTTCCTTACCACATGGCAAGTCACATAGTGCAAACGGTTCGTCAAAATCATTTATGAGTAAATGGAAAGTTGACGTCGTTTTTGAGTTCGTGAAATAGACAATTAAAGAAGTAAAATGTATGTTTCCTTGAAATGGTTGTCCCATATTGAAACTTAAAGAGAACTTATGTGTGTATAAGTTCTAGGTGAGAATACTTGGGTTGGGCCCCAAGGACACTACAACAAAAAACATAATTGGCGACCAAAATATGAACTTTAGTCGCTGAAAGTGAGGGAAATGGCGACTAAATTGGAGTTTGTCGCCGAAAAGTAGATTTTTAGCGACTAAAAGAGTTTAGTCGAACAACGAGTTTTTAGCGATCAAAGCGAAGTTTTGTCGCCTAATGTAGGGTTTTGACTAAAGTTTGTTTAGTAGCCAAAAGTCACCGGTTTTTAGTGACTAAAATAATTTAGTAGCGAAAAGGTATGGTTTTGGCGACTAAAAACAGGTTTAGTCGCTGAAAGTGGGGGTTTTGCCGACCAAAATCCATTTTAGTCGCCCAAAGTAGGCTTTTTGGCGACGAAATTTCAGTTTGGTCGCCAAAACTGCTGTTTTGTAATTCAGAACCTGTTTTTTTAGCGACAATTAAATAATTAGTAGCCCAAAATAATACAATTAGCGACTAAATAATGGTTTTAGTCGCCAAAAGCTGACTAATTTTTTTTTTAGTAAATAATTAATTTTTTGACATAAATTATTTGAATTAAAAAAATTATATTTATAAATATAATTTTCTAGTAATTGCTTTTAATATACTATATAAATAATATATATTGCACTATTACGCATGGGAGGTTGGGGTGGTCTAGTGGGGATCGCGTGTGGGTGAAAGCAGCATGGCTTGACGCCCTGAGTTCAAACCTTGGGAGCAGCAAGGCAAAATGTTTTTTTTTTTTTTTTTCTGGAAAGACCTTTGGCGACCAACGAATTTAGTCGCCGAAAGTTCTAAATAATAATAAAAAAAATACTATTGGCAACGAAAAAGTTTAGTCGCCAAAGGTCGAATTTCCAAAAGTTATATTGCAATTGGCGACAAAATATTTTGTCGCTGAAGACCTGTCTATTGGCGACTAACAGGTTTTTAGTCGCCAAAGGAATCCGCGACAATGTATTGGCGACAACGTTGGCGACTAAAATTTTTAGTCGGGAAAAGTGAATTTTCGAGATTTGGCGACCAAAATATGACCTTTGGCGACTAAAAATTTAGTCGCCAAAGGTGTATTTTCTTGTAGTGGGAGCACCCCAAGTTTGTAGAAAGGGAGAAGTTATGGACAAAGTAGGCCTTGGCCCAAACCACTACATACGCGCGCGGCGCCGCGCCAGGTTGGGTTGTGGGTTAGGTCCTCACTTTAATTTTTTGGACAAATTTTATTTGATTTTTCCCAAAAATTCTTGCAAGAAAAATTTGAATTTTGCACCAATTGGAATTCAAATTTTTTTGCTCCAAACCAGTGTGTCTTTTCTAAACTGTCCAAACAGATTTAGATTGTTTTTTTAACCTGTTTTAGCAGATTACACCCGGACATATTTTATTCTTCCTAGACATATTTAAACTACCCAACAGTTTCCAATAGATCAAACTGGTTTCAAATAGATTTTTGTAGTTGTTCAGTTTGAATTTGCACCTGTTCGGATATGTCCAATAGTTACCAGTTTGCTTATAAATTCATAATCATTTTAGCAGATTTGCACATCCAGAAAATTCATTTCTCTTTTCAATTTTGCTCTCTCTTTGCATTATTCTTCATACTAGTTTTTAGAGAAAAATTCTGAGAGTATAGAACACAGGTTCTAGTTCGCCGTACAGATTGTTTGAAGTGCTACTACAATCTGTGTAAGATCATCGTATCTTGGGAGATAGATGCCATTATCCGTAAGTACCGGAGCGGGGCAAATCTATCTTATGGACAGAGTGTCACACACTCGACTTGATCAAATTTGTACTTATTCATTTCGGTAAATAAATTCTATAAGTAATTTATTTTTATTTATTTGATTTGGTTTCAAGTTATTTATTTTACACAAAAAATTGCTCCAACAATCTTAAGACAGATTTGAATTATTTTGTTTATACATAAATTTTCATTTATTTCCTTTTATTCCTTTCTTCTTCTTACATAAATTATTTTCTGTGGTTTTACAAAGTAATATTCTGGTTGAAAAAAACAAATAGTAGTAATATACTGTTTGACAAATACTAGTAATATATTGTTTATTTTCTTTGACAACTAGTAGTAATACACTGGTTATCATTAACAATTTCAGAATATTCATTAGTGAAGTTAATCAGAAATTAATTTTGGTTTTCAGAAATAATTTCTGAGTTTTCATTAATTAAAATTCTGTTTTCAGTACGTTAATTTTTGAAGTGTTAAAGAAATATTTTTCTGTATGGAATTAATTTGTTTAAATAAATATTTTATTTTCAAATTAATTGGAAATATAAGTTACAATTCTTATTTCTTTTATTTTTACAGAATTAAATTCTGTGTTTTGGTTTAATTTTCTATGTAGTATAAAATTGTAATTACAATTTTGTTTTATAATTTATAATTTATGGCTACTGAAACTAATGCTCAAACCAGTACTGGTATGGCGACCACAATTGCTCCAACCCCTTCTCCTGTTGTGACTGTGCCAGTCAATCACGATGAAAAGCTAGAGAAGTTTTTAGGAACTGGTTTTAAAAGATGGCAGCAGAAAATGTTATTCTATCTTACTACTCTAAACCTGGCGCGTTTCCTCCATGAGAATGCTCCTACTTTAAACGAGGTTGAAATTGACCGACAAATGGTTGCTGCGGTCGATGCCTGGAAACATGCTGATTTCCTTTGCCGAAATTATATCTTGAACAGGCTTGATAACACATTGTACAAGGTCTGTCGCCCTATTAAGATGACAAAGGAACTTTGGGAGTCTTTGGAGAAAAAATACAAGACAGAAGATGTTGGCTCAAAGAAATTTGTGGTTGGCAAATTGTTAGATTTTGTGATGGTTGATTCTAAGACTATGATTAGCCAAGTTCAAGATCTCCAACTTATTTTGCATGACATTCATGCAGAATGCATGTCTCTTAGTGAATACTTCTAAGTTGCTGCCTTAATTGAAAAATTACCACAAGGCTGGAAGGAATTCAAGAACTACCTCAAATACAAGAGCAAAGAAATGACTTTAGAGGAATTGATTGTGCGTTTGAGGATTGAGGAGGACAATCGCAATTCAGATAAGCAGACTGGTAAGCATCCAATTGAGTCTAAGGCAAATATGGTGGAATATGCTTCAAAAGCAAAGAAACAAAAATATTTTGGAGAAAGTTCCACACAAGGCTCTAAAGGAAGGGAAACTAAGAAGGACAAGTTCAATGGCAAATGTTACATCTGTGACAAAGAGTGACATCGGGCCAAAGATTGTCGTAGCAAGCGCAAAGGCAAAGGAAGATCAAGCAAGAAGCCTACTCAAGCCAATATGATCGAAGTGGACAAAATTTTCAATGGTGTAGATGACATAAATCTTTTTATAGTTATTTCTGAGACAAACCTTGTCAAAAATCCTAACAAATGGTGGGCGGACACCGGTGCTACTCACTACATCTGTGCCGACAAAAAGATGTTCAAATTTTATTCTGTGGTGGACAACAGTGAATAACTTTTCATGGGCAACTTCTCGACTTCTAAAGTTGAAGGACAAGGAAAAATTATTCTAAAGATGACATCTGGAAATAAACTCACTCTCAACAATATGCTGCATGGACTGGATATTCGCAAGAATCTTCTTTCCGGATCTCTGTTGAGTAAAAATGAGTTTAGGCTAGTTTTTGAAAGTGACAAATTTGTACTTACTAAAAATGGGATGTATGTAGGGAAATGTTACATGTCTGATGGCCTTTTCAAACTAAATGTAATGACTGTTGTCCCCTCTATTATTAATAATAATGCATCTTCTTCTTACTTGCTTGAGTCTTCCAATTTGTGGCATGGTAGACTAAGACATGTTAATTATGGATCTTTGCGTAGATTAATGAATATTGAATATTTTCCTAAATTTGTTATTGATTTAAATCATAAATATGAAATTCTTGTTGAGGCAAAATTAACTAAAACTCCTTTTCATTCAATTGAACGAAGTACAAAGCCACTTGAATCAATTCATAGTGACATTTGTGATTTTAAATTAATTCAAACTAGAGGTGGGAAAAAATATTTTATCACTTTCATAGATAACTATACTAGATATAGTTATATTTATTTAATTCGAATCAATGATGAAGCTTTGGAAACTTTCATTCAATTTAAGAATGAAGTTAAAAATCAACTTGGTAAGAAAATTTGAAAAACTAAGAAGTGAGAGAGGTGGTGAATATGAATCACCTTTTGGTGAGTTTTGTAAAGAATATGGAATAATTCATCAAACCACCGCTCCTTACTCACCTCAGCAAAATGGAATTGTTGAAAGGAAAAATAGGACTTTAAAAGAAATGATGAATGCCATGTTAATAAGTTATAGATTACCTCAGAACTTGTAGGGGGGAAGCAATACTTTTTGCTAATTATATTCTTAATAAAGTACTCCAAAAGAAAGTAAATTAAATACCTATGAAATGTGGCATAGGAGAATACTATCTTACAAATACTTAAAAGTATGGGGGTGTTTGGCTAAAGTGGCTATTCCTAGTCTTAAAAACACTAAGATAGGTCCTAAAACTGTTGATTGCATATTAATTGGTTATGCCAAGAATAGTAGTGCATATCGATTTTTGATTTATAAGTTAGAACCTTTTGAAATGCATGTAAATACTATTATTGAATCTCAGAATGCGTCATTTTTTGAACATGTGTTTCCTAATAAAATTGGACAAGAGACTAGTATTAATAAAAGATTTTATGATACTATTACTAGTAATGATGACGAACAAGATCAAGAACAAGAGTAAGAAATAGATCAAAATGATGAAAATGAACCTAGGCGTAGTAAACATGCTAGAACCTCAAAATCTTTTGGTCCAGATTTTCTAAATTTTTTGTTAGAAAATAAGCCTTTAACTTTCAAAGAATCTATGTCCAGTCCTGAAACTCCTTTATAAAAAGAGGCTGTAAATAGTGAAGTTGAACCCATCTTGCAAAATCACACTTGGAAATTGGTGGATTTGCCACCAGGTTGTAAACCTTTTGGGTACAAGTGGATTTTCAAGAGAAAAATGAAAGCATATAGATCAATTGACAAATATAAGGCAAGACTTGTTGTCAAAGGTTTTAGACAAAAAGAAGGTTTTGATTACTTTGACACATACTCACCGATTACTAGAATAACATCTATTAGAATGCTAATTGCCATTCCATCTTTGAACAATCTAGAAATTCATTAAATGGATGTGAAAATAGCTTTCTTAAATGGTGAGTTAAATGGAGAAATTTACATAGAACAACCAGAAGGATTTTTTATTCCAAGGAAAGAAAAGAAAGTATGTAAATTGGTTAAATCATTATATGGTTTAAAACAAGCGCAAAAGTAATGGCATGAAAAATTTGACAAAGCAATGATGTCAAATGGATTTAAAATTAATGAATGTGACAAATGTGTTTATATTAAAAATACAGACAAAAGTTATGTTATAGTATGTCTTTATGTGGATGATATGCTCATCATAGGTAGTAATAATGACATGATCAAAACTATCAAGAAAATGTTGAATAAATATTTTGACATAAAAGACATGGGGATTGTTGATGTAATACTTGGTATGAAAATTACCAAAACATCAGAAGATTATGCTTTGTCACAATCACATTATATTGAGAAAATACTTGACAAATTCATCAAAGATGATGATCATCTTGCTAGAACACTTGTGGATTTTAATTTGTTTCTTTTTAAAAATGCATAGAGTATTTCTCAATTAGAGTATGCCCAAATTATTGGAAGCTTAATGTACTTGATGAAGTGCACTGGCCCAGATATAGCTTATACAGTAAGTAAATTAAGTAGATATACGAATAATCCAAGAGTAGAACACTGGAAAGCGATTATACGGGTTCTAAGATATCTCCAATTTGCTCGTAACATTAGACTAAATTATACTAGATATCCAACAGTACTTGAAAGATACTGTGATGCAAACTGGATATCGGATACTAGTGATTCAAAATCTACTAGTGGGTATGTTTTTACTCTTAGTGATGCGGCGGTATCTTGGAAATCTTCCAAACAAACTTGCATTACTAGGTCTACTATGGAATCAAAATTTATAGCTTTAGATAAAGCTGGGGAAGAAGCAGAATGGCTTCGTTACTTCATTGAAAATATTCCAATGTGGCCAAAACCGGTGCCTCCTATATGTATACATTGTGATAGTCAATCAGCAATAAGTAGAGCACAGAGCCATATGTATAATGGTAAGTCGCGACACATTCATCATCGACATAGCACCGTGAGACAACTACTCTTTAATGAAATTATTTTCATTGAATATGTGAAGTCTAAAGACAACATAATGGATCTACTAACCGAAGCGTTAGCAAGAGAGTTCGTTGAGAATTCAACGAGGGGAATGGGACTTAAGCCTATTAAATAAGAGTGACCACAACGGCAACCCAACCTAGTTAACTGGAGATCTCAAGATCTAGATTCAAAGGGACAACCGAGTTATGTATGACTCACAAGGATCACTGGGGAGTTAAACTCTTATCTATTTCTATGATGAAATAATGATGTCTGCAGTGTTTTAGGTTAAGTAAGACTTTTAATGATTCTTATATCTAGGAATACCTAGTGGTGTATGGTAAGATACTCTTCATAAGAATCATCTATATGAGTGTGAACTGGGCCGGTTCTATGAGATTTGTGAAGGACTACAATTCTCTAAAGCACTTATGAAAAACTAGATTGTTCAGGGCCAAAATGTACACAATTATGAGAACTAAACTATGTCTAGTAATATACTGTGTGAGTTCTATTGTCTTGGTTTACACAAAGGGCTAAACAGTTCAACCCATCATGTTTATTGGTTAGCTAGTAAATTCGATAGTGTCTCACAAGAGAAAGTTCAAAGCCAAAAGCTATCTATCCTCTGCAGAATATTTTCAATTTCTGTACTCTCTATAATTAGATCATGTTGTTACATTTTCTCTCTGTCAAATTCCATTCATGTTGGGGATTGATGAAAAAATATGGTTTTTATAGGCTTATTTTGGGCTAACTTTGAGCCCAAATTTGAGTGGGGCCCACACATATTTTGTGGTGGATCCAAAGATGTGACGTGTTCTTTGCTACATGGCAAGTCGCATGGTGCAAACGGTTCGTCAAAGCCATTTGTGAGTGAATGGGAAGTTGATGTCGTTTTCAGGTTCGTGGAATGGACAATTAAAGAAGTAAAATGTATGTTTTCTTGAAATGGTTGTCCCATATTGAAACTTAAAGAGAACTTATGTGTGTATATAAGTTCTAGGTGGGAATACTTGGGTTGGACTCCAAGGGGCATCCTAAGTTTGTAGAAGAGAGGAGTTATGGACAAAGTAGGCTTTGGCCCAAACCACCACACAAGCGCGCGCGCCGCCGCTGCAGTCCGACCGAGCTTAGCCGGGTGCGGGTTGTGGGTTGGGTCATAACTTTAACTTTTTGGACAAAGTTTATTTGAATTTTTCCAAAAATTCTTGCAGGAAAAATTTGAATTTTGCACCAATTTGAATTCAAATTTTTTTGCTTCCAACCAGTGTGTCTTTTCCAAACCAATCCAAGCAAATTTAGACTATTTTTTAACCTGTTTTAACAGATTGCACCTAGATAGATTTTATTCTTCTCAGACAGATTTAAACTGCCTAGCAGTCTCTAACAAATCAAACTAGTTTTAAATAGATTTTTGCAACTGTTCAATTTGAATTTGCACCTGTTCGGATCTGTCAACAGTTACCAATTTGCCTATAAATTCATAATCATTTCAGCAAATTTGTAAATCCAGAAAATTCATTTCTCTTCTCGGTTTTGCTCTCTATTTGCATTATTCTTCGTGCTAGTTTTTAGAGAAAAATTCTGAGGGTATAGAACATGGGTTGTAGTTCGCCTTACAGATTGTTTGGAGTGCTACTACAATCTGTGTAAGATCATTGTATCTTGAGAGATAGACGCCATTTATCCGTTAGTACTGGAGCGGGGCGAATTTGTCTTAAGGACAGAGTGTCACACACTCGACTTAATCAAATTTGTACTTATTCGTTTCGGTAAATAAATTCTGTAAGTAATTTATTTTTATTCATTTGATTTGGTTTCAAGCTATTTATTTTACATAGAAGATTGTTCTAAAAAAGTCTTGGCGCTTGAATTTTTTTAGGGCCTTATGTACAAAAAATCTCAACTTGCTCTAAGATCGGATCTAGCAATTGCGCTTCATGTACTGTTGAAACGGGGGGCTTGTTGTTCCGATAGAGAAATATCTTTAACCTGTTGTGATTGTGGCTCAAGAACACTCGGGTGATGTTCATTAGGTTGCACTTCAACATTAGGATCTTCAACCATGTTAACTGGTACATCTGATACGGGTAACTCTTTTGTTTGCACTTGGACAACGAACAAGCTCCGGTGATGAAGGAATCCGAATGTACCACTATCATTAAGGTTGTGGCACAGATTATGATCAATAAAGAGAACATTTCTGCCCAAGATCACTTTTTTCTCTTGCTTGAGAGGCTTTTTTAGAGTGGCTTCACTTGTGCCCCCTCTTACCCCACTACCATTGTGTTCATACGAACTTGTGCTTCCTGATGGACCCCCTTACTAGAATCAACTCCTATGCCACACTTAATTGGAAAATCTGATGGGAACCTAGGAGGGAATTTAGAAAAAACACTGCCATTCATACAAATATCTTCATCTATAGCTGCAAAATCTCTATTCTGAAAAGTCCGCTCAACCTTTTCCTAATCAAAACAAAAATCATCATCTAGCGTATCATTGATAAGAGCAATTTCAAAGGGGTCCAAAAATGAAACCATATCATCTTGCAACGAATATTGCGAACTATCATGAGTTGAGTCACTTTCTATTGCAATATGTTTACCTTTTTCTGTCCTTGATAGCCTTTTAATGATCAGAATAGACTTGAGAAATTTTTTTTTTCTTTCACAATAGTGACTGAGAGGGGAGATTCGCGCCGGTTAGCACAGCCGAGCAAAGATAACGCCAAGCGTAACGGACTACACGGCACCGAGCAAATTGCTCAGTTGGAACGGCCGAGCAGATTGGATTGCGCGGTTGAAGATGTCGACCGGTCAACATCTTGGTGTGGCCGAGCTATGGGTTGCTCGTGTCGGGCGAAGCTCACAGTGGCGAATATTAACCAAGCTGAAGGATTACCCCGGCTAGACTGAGGGTGCGACGAAGCCGGAATGCCTCCGACCGTCCAGCTCAAGATGAAGCGATTTTGTGTGACCGAGATTGAAGTTAGAACGGTTGGAGGCCGGCATGCCTCGCGACCAGGTGGTCCTGACGAACCGGTCAAGAGTAGTTCGGCCGAGGTGGTTAGGCTTTCGCTTGATCCCAAGTCATAGGTCGGTGACACATAGCACGGTTAAGTGCACGTGGTGGCGATTTTCCACAAGTGTTAGGCCGGTCGTTGTACCCCGGTTAGGTGTGCCACCTGGGCCAATGGCGTGAGGGAGAGGATATCTGCTCCACACGCGCCTCAATACCGTTGGACAGTTCTGTGTGTACTGGTGGAAGGACAAAACCTTTACACGCGTAAGGTGGTGAGAGGCGAGCACTGCCACCTGTCCAGGGAAGGACAGCAGAGGTAGTGCGCGCACAATCTTGGGCTGCATGGCCAGCCTAGAAATAGGGAGAAAGACGAACGTTGGAGGTATGCGAATTCACTCTCACAAACACTCTCCTTTGATTGTCTTCTTCCTTTGTGATCTGACTTAATCATCGGAGAGTCTTTCCGGCACACCACCGCCGGGCAGCTCACCATTTTTGTGTTACAGAGATAGACGCCGTCACCAGAAGCTTGACGTCCAAGGAGTACGGAAAGCAGAGGATATTTCGCCCCCGTACAATTGGCGCTGTCTGTGGGAACGTTCGATTCTCAACCCTTGTTCTTCGAGCTTCTTCGACTATTTCCATGGCCAACAACGACGAAGTTCCGTTGTCCGTTGTCCGTCGTCGATGGCGTCACTCCAGAGTATGTTCGGAGGAGAGAAGGCCCCCCGAATGTTCCAACCATGGCGGGCCTGGAAACTTCTTCGCGAGGAGTGCGCGACAAGCGTGGGAGGAGTTCTGATCGCTCACAGAGTCCAGAGGGCCGCCGACGCAGGGGGGAGTCCCGTGAGGAATGCCTGGAGCACAAACTCAAGGATCAAGACGCCCTCATTCGAAGGATGGCGGCGGAGATGGAGCTGTTGAAACGCCAAGTTAAGGGCAAGGGTGTTGCTGGAGAGGGCAACCTCAGTGAGCACACCCCCTCCCCTCGTTCTAGCAGTCGCCACCAGAGGAGGACTCATTCAATCTCCATCACCAGGAACTACGGGGTTGGAGATTCAGACCAGCAAGAGGGTAGATCCTCCACTCGTGACAGCACCTACCGCCCCTCACACCCATCATCAACGTCGCCTTACTCTGCCTTCTCTCGTTCCAGGGATCTCAGGGATGTGTTGGAGGAGAGAGCGCGCCGTCGAGAGGCTCAGAGGGTACCGACGCTCCAGAGGTTGAGTGCCCCAGTTCGTTGCAGTGAAGAAGTAGTGATGCCGACGCCCAAAATCAGGGCCCCTGCACTGGAAGACAAAGAGCTGGCGAGACTTACAGTTACGCCACTGTCCCCAGAGATTGAGAGCACCCCACTCCCTGCCGGATTCCACCAGCCAAAGTTCACTTTGTACGACGGCAAGACGGATCCGTACATACATGTAAGTCATTACCGGCAAGTGATGGCTGGCCATCGGCGAAACGACGCCTTGATGTGCCTCATATTCCCAGCAAGCTTGGGAGAGCTGGGCTTGAAGTGGTTCGAAAGGCTCCCGTAGGGGAGTATTGAGGGGTGGCAGTAACTAGCGGAAGCCTTCGTCACCAGATTCAAGACCAACACTCGAACGCCAAAGGAGGTTGACCATCTCCTGGGCGTCAAGATGGAGTCTGGAAGTTCGCTGAAGGCATACAATGTGAAGTACTGGGAAACTTACAACGAGATCCTCGACTGCCTTACAAATCTGGCGATCACTCAATACAAGAGGGGTCTCCCAGTCGGACATAGACTGCGAGATTCACTCACGATGCATTAGCCCACCACCATGGAATCTTTAATGCAGCGGATCAACGACCACATTTGTGTGGAAGATGGCGCTGCCTCTGCGACTGAGAAGAATAATCCGGTCGCGGTGGACAGAAGGACAGCGGGGAAAGTTAACTCAGTTGGGCAGGAGGATAACCGCCCAGGCGACCGATCAAAAGATCAACGGCGCAGACTAAACCGTGATGACCGAAACAAGGGTCGCAGAAACGACCGAGCTGACGCACCTCGTGACGCAGCAGAAGATGCCAAGAGAAAACTGAAGGCGCGGACAGGAATTACCACGGTCTTCAAAATTCCCATCTACCGCATTCTGAGCGAGATCCGAGGTGAGCCTTTTGTCCGTTGGCTGGCCAAGTTAGGGAGTGCGCAGCGAGGCTTCAATCCAAAGTATCGCTGCACCTTCCATGAAGAATGGGGGCACCGGACAGAGGACTGCTTGCCACTCAAACAGCACTTGGAGGAATTGGTGGCGGCGAGGCATCTTGACTAATATATAGATGGGGGAGTCAAGGCCGCGCCAACCGGGCAAACCGAGCCTAATGGTATGGCTGCCCTAGAGGCGCCCCGCAAGGTGTAATCAATGTCATCCATGGCATCATTGAACCGGCGAGGGTCTGCGAGCTGAGAGGAATGATCAAGAAGGCCAAGCACATGAGGGAAGTGCTCTCTGTCCAGCCTGTTGTAAAGAAGGGAAAAACCGAGGAGAGAAACATCCTTTCGTTTTCAACCAAAGACTTAGAAAGGGTGCAGATGCCGCACAATGACGCCTTGGTGGTGACCCTTCGCGTCAAAGATTTTGATATCAAGAGAATATTGATCGACCAGGGGAGTTCGGTCGAAATAATGTATTATGACGCGTTCAAACAAATGAAGTTAGAAGACAAGGATTTGGCTCCTGCAACATCTCCTTTGGTCGGCTTCAACTCACAACCAGAATGGCCGATCGGAAAGATTATTTTGCCGGTCAAAGCAGGATCGGTTGTGAAGCAAGTAGAATTCTGGGTGCTCAAAGTGCCATCGACTTACAATTTGATCCTGGGCAGAGGTTGGCTGTACGCCATGCAAGCAGTTGCTTCGACCTTCCACCAAGTCATGCGCTTTCCAGCATCGAACGAGCAAATAGAGGAAGTCTGGGGAGACCAGGTGATGGCCAAACAATGCTTCGTTGCGGTAAATGGCAGCCGAGCAGCCAAAGGGTTTGTCCAGATGATCGAGGGGCCCGAGGGAAAGGAGGTCCTCGAAGATGTGGGAAGAAAGGCCGAGGAAAAATCGGTCGAAGATTTGGTGGAAGTGCGCATCGATGAAAACGATCCGACTAAATTCTTCCTCTTGGGATCATCCTTGTTTAGCGCCGAACGGACGGATTATGTCAACTTCTTGGTTTCCAACTTGGAGGCTTTTGCGTGGACGCCTTACGATATGCCTGGCATCGACCCAAGCTTCATTTGCCACCAATTGAATGTCTTCCCTAATGCACGGCCCGTCATACAGAGGACGCGCCGCTCAGCCTTGCACCATGCTAAAGTGGTGGTAGAAGAGGTGAAGAATTTGTTGGAAGCCGGGGCTATAGAGGAAGTGCAATACCCTCGGTGGATATCTAACACGGTGGTGGTTCCTAAGAAGAATGGCAAATGGCGAGTCTCATACGACTACAAGATCATCAATCGCGCTTGCCCGAAGGATAGCTTTCCCCTCCCTCGAATTGACCAGCTGGTGGATTTAACCGCTGGCCATCAGAGGTTTAGCTTCTTGGATGCATATCGCGGCTATCATCAGATAGCCATGCACAAACTGGATAGGGAAATCACGTCGTTCACCACCCCCAGAGGTTTATATTGCTACAAAGTCATGCCGTTCGGACTGAAGAACGCCGGGGCAACCTTTCAGCGGATGGTGACAAAGATGTTCGCTCCTCTCTTGGGCCGAACTATGGAAGCCTATATCGACGATATGGTATTGAAGAGTAAGGAGAAGTCTCAGCACCTCGCCGACCTAGCAGAAATGTTTGCCATACTCGAGCGCCACAAGCTTCGTCTGAACGCCTCCAAGTGCGCCTTTGGAGTTGGCACTGGGAAGTTTCTGGGTTTTCTGGTCACAAATCGGGGAATTGAGGCCGACCCATCGCAAATCAAGGCAATACAAGAGTTGGAGCGCCCGAACTCCACGAAGGACGTACAACATCTTGCCAGAATGGCAGCCGCGCTGAACAGATTTATCAGCCGATCTTCGGATCGTTGCAGGCCCTTTTTCAAGACCCTGAAGGCTAAGTTCTTTTGGGATGACGAGTGTGACCGTGCACTGGCGGACCTAAAGACGTACCTTTCCTCATCCCCTATTTTGGTCACCCCTCAGCCGGGCGAGTAGTTGTACCTCTACTTGGCTGTGTCTCAACACGCGGTAAGCGCGGTATTGGTTCGTGCTGAGGGCATCCAGCGCCTACCAATCTTCTATGTGAGCAAGACTCTGCTTCTGGCTGAGACGAGATACCTTCCCTTGGAAAAACTGGCGCTGGCCCTAATGATGGCGTCAAGAAAGCTGGCCCACTATTTTCATGCCCATACAATAGTGGTGTTAACCGAGTTCCCGCTCAAGGTGCTCTTCGAAAAAGCGGACTTCATTGGGAGAATTCTGAAATGGGCCGTGGAATTGGGCCAGTATGACATCAAGTTCAAACCGTGCACCGCAATCAAAGCTCAAGCACTTGCAGACTTCGTGGCGGAATTTGCCCCCGGAACGCATCCAGTCTGCCCGATTGATTTGGTTGATGCGGATTTAGCACAACCCATGGTTTTGGCAACAGAGACAAGTGTTGGCCCGCAAGTGGGAGAAGGGCAAAGCTCGACAAAAACAAAGAAAGTCCGACGACTCGTTGAAAGAAGAACCCAAAGAAAGACGTGAAAGAGACCGTAATGAGCCGACGTAAACATGGAATTGAGAGGCTCCCAAAACTCCGTCGATTCCGGAAGTCGTTTGTTGGCGAGATGTGGAAACTCTTCGTCGATGGGGCGGCCCAATGCATGGGGCCGGGCCGAATTGTGCTAACTTCACCCGATGGGCTGATTGTTGAGCAAGCAATTACGCCGGATTCCTGGCCCAACAACGAGGCGGAATACGAGGCCCTCCTCGCCGGACTAAGAAGCGCGCTAAGAATGAAGGTCACAGCCCTTATGGTGTTCAGTGACTCCAAGCTGGTGGTCAATCAAGTCTCAGGGGAGTATGAGGCCAAAGATGAAAGAATGGCCAAGTATCAGGCGCTGGTGCGAGCAGAAATCAACAAATTCGATGCCATCATAGTTGAACAGATCAACCGCGAAAGAAACAGCACGGCTGATGAATTGGCCGGTCTCGCTTCCACTCAGACAGCCTTTCCCAATCCCTTGATGATTGAATTTTTACCTCGGCCAAGCATTGAGGAACCAGAAGCAACCGAGGTACTCTGTACCGACTTGGGACCTTCCTGGATGGACCTCATCATCGCCTTTCTGAAAGATAGAATTCTACCGGCAGAAAAGAAGGCGGCCCACAAGATCCGAGCAAAGGCAGAACGGTTTTGGCTCTCCTCGTCCGGAGCATTGTATAAGAGGTCCTTTACCAGGCCGTATTTGAAGTGTGTCCACCCCACCAGGGTGGAGGATTTTCTCTTTGAGATCCATGAAGGCGTCGGGCCAAACCATCTTTGAAGCGTGTCTCGGCGTCTGAGCAATTTCACAAGGTTACTGGTGGCCATGCATGCAGGTAGACGCACAAAAATACGTTCGCCGATGTGAAAAATGTCAGAAATTTGCTCACCAGATCCACCAGCCAGCAAGAGAATTGTTCTCCCTCACAAGTCCTTGGCCGTTCGCACTCTGGGGATTGGATATTGTTGGGCCACTCCCAGTTGCACCGGGCAATCGCAAGTTTTTCATCGCCACCACTGACTATTTCACCAAGTGGGTGGAGGCCGAGCCACTGGCAACCATTAAGGAAAAAGACGTTAAGAAATTCGTTTGGCAAAATGTGATCACTCGCTTCGGCATACCCAGGGCCCTCATCTCGGATAATGGCACTCAATTCGATGGGAAACTCTTTCGCGAATTTTGCGAAGAGTTGAAGATCGAGTTCTACAATTCAACGCCGGCCTATCCTCAGTCAAATGGTCAAGCGGAGGCCTCAAACAAGACCATTCTGGACGGGCTGAAGAAGCGGCTTGAGAAGGCCAAGGGAAAGTGGGCTGAAGAGCTTCCTAATGTGCTATGGGCATACCGCACTACGCCAAGGCGATCAACTGGAGAGACACCATTCGCTTTGGCCTATGGTATGGAGGCCGTAATCCCGTTAGAAATTGGCATGCCAACTATTCGATCAGAAAGTTTCCAGCCAGACCTGAACAATGAAGCCGTGGTATTAGAGCTGGACCTTGCTGAAGAAAGGCGAGAGCACGCATTAATCCACATAGCGGCCTATCAGCAGGAACTCTCTAAAAAATACAACAAGGCAGTGCACCCCAGGCTATTCAAGATTGGGGATTGGGTCTTAAGGAAGGTGCTTGGCAACACGGTGATCCCTGGCGAAGGCAAGCTCGGTGCGAATTGGGAAGGACCATACAAGGTGATTGGTCTTGCAGGCAAAGGGGCATACCATTTGGAAGACTTAGACGGCAAGGCTGTCCCCAGACCGTGGAATGCAGCCAACCTTAAGGTCTTTTACTTTTGAGATGTAATTTGCTTTTGTTTAGCTTTTCTGGGCCTTTAGCCTTTTTGCATTTGATGTAAAAGATAGCCATGCTTTTGTAATAAAAAATAGCCCTCTTGTCGTATGGTGTTACATCTATCCAATGAAATAGCAAGACACAAGGCAATTATGGATGCCAGGGGCAAGTAGACCGACTTGAATGAGACTGGACTGTTTTCCTCGGAATGGGAAGCATCGCATAAGCAAATGCTTATGACGCGAACAATGCGTATTAGGGCTGAGCTGGTTTTGCTCGCCCAGTTGGAATGTTGGCGGCATGACCAACCTAATTGAAACATTGGTGTTTTGCCCAATGTAAGAGCCGAGCTGATTTTGCTCGGCCCAATTGGCATATTGGTGTCTTGTCCAATATGGGAAACGAGCTGATCTTGCTCGGCAGAATTGGCAATGTTGGTGTCTTGTTCAACAGTTATAAGGCCGAGCTGACTTTGCTCGGCTAAAGGGAAATGTTAGCGTTTTAAACAACTTGAAAGGCGAGCTGGTTTTTGCTCAGCCGCATTGAAGTGTTGGAATTTCAGTCTGCAAACCAATCCAGGCCGAGCGGCTTTTGCCCGGCCAAGTTCAAATGTCATTTCATTTGAAAATTCAACTGCTAGTCTTGATTAGATTACCTATGAGTTGATTTTAGCTCGGCAGATTGTGCGGTTTAGCCGACCTGCCAGTTGCTTACAGTTTGAATCAAGAAATTTACACATGTCAACAGAACAGAAATGGGAGATGTACGAGCAAAAAAGCTGAAGTTTTCATTGATAAAGAAAATCCAAGTACAAGCGGGGGACATAGCCCGGTTACATTGCAAAACAAAGCATGAAAAAGAAGAAAACAAAAACTAAGGAGAACAAGACGATGAAAAAAAAAAAGAAAATCTTCAGTCCAGCTCAAGGTTTTGCTCGGCGATCTCCTCGGTCTGCTCGGCAACGCCGACTGTCTGCTCGGGCAGGCTCTCTTCGGCTTCATTGTCGGTGCCCTCCACCGCGACAACCTCCCGATCAATAACTTCGGCCTCCACATCTGGGGATGCTTCGGTGTTTGTGGCTTGCTCGGTCTGTTGTGCGGCGGTGGCTTCTTCCTCAGACTCTTTCCTTGCCTCTGCTATCAGTCGGTTTTGCGCGGCATTGGCGTACGCCTGCATGTAGGCCGGGATATATACAGCAGGCGGACTAATGAACATGGCAGAATCCTGACCAAGTCCAACTTTCTCCACGGCGGCTTTCCAGCCGCACTGGAAAAAGATGTCCTTCGTCGCCTGGACTTGCCGTTCATAGGTTTTCTCCCCTAGAGCATATCCCCGGTCCTCCGCGTCATCGACCGCCTTGTCCAGAGCTTCCTTGTTGGCATCGCGTAGTTTCCTTAGCTCAGCGAGGTACCAAGCTTTGGTTGACTTCACGGCACGCTGCTTTTCAGCTTCTGCTCGGTCAACTTTCTGCCTCAGTTCATCCCGCTCCGCCGCGATAGCATCCTGCGCGGCCTTCAACTTTGCTATCTCGGCCTTTTGGGCCTCATTTTCAGCAATGGCCTCACGAAGACTCTGCCGCACTTTGATCATGCGGTCGTGGGCAAGGTAGTTCTTCTGTGCGGCCTGCAAACAAATGCCAGATCATTAGCATTCAGAAATCGAGAAAAAACCGAGCAAACAGTTCAAAAAATATAAAAGAACTTACCAGCACGATGGATTTGGCCGCCGAGCGGAGGACCTTCAGGTCTGACAGCTCGTCATGCCTCTTCATGTCGGCTGGAAGGATTAGCCCCTTGGTCATGTTGAAGCCAAGGGAATAATCCTTATCAGCATAGACAGAGTCCTCGGCGGAAACTGGTCAGCCTTGGTATTTGAACTCGAGCGCCCAGACCGGGGGGGTTGCTGGGCCCTTGCCCTTGGATTTGCGGGCCAGCGGTTGCTCGGTCTGGTCCTCCAGTTCGGTTGAAGCAACCTCGGTTGAATCTTCATCAGCGAGGTTCTGCCCAGTCGTCTCCTTCCTCAGCCTCTTCTTGGATTGACCGGCCGGTTGTTCGGTGGCAAGAGCAAGCACCGCACCTTCTGTTTGCACGGCTGGAGTGGAGGATGTTCCCCCGGCTGCCTCTGGAGGTTGGGACTCCCCTTCCTCCCCGGTGATCATGGACTTAATGGCCCTGATTTTTGCCATTTCCTGCTCGGCTGTAAGGGGAACAAGTCTGATCGGCGGTAGGCTTGGGTCGGGTTCAGGGGAAGGCGCGCGAAGGAAGTCGGTCACGCGGCTTTTGCGTAGTGCTTGGTAATGGTAGGTTTGTTCAAAGCCGAGCAGTTTTGATGCTTCTCTCTCCTCGACTGGGTGACGCAGCAGAGCTCGGATGGCTTCTTGGTTGGCTTGATGGTAGTCTGCTGCCAAGTATTTATCTGCAAGAAGTAGACAAGTGTTAGACCGGCAAAAGATAACAAAAATGAAATACAGATAGAAGATAGCACGATCAGCCGGGCTACTTACCCGCACTGCCAAAATCTTTCCTGATGTACCACCCCGGTATGGGTGTCTCGGTGTCTTCGTAACCACCGAACACCCACAAGAAATCATTATCGTTGGTCTCCTTGTCCGGATTACCCTCTACGAGTTTTGCTCGGCCCTTCTTTACCTTAAGGTACCAGCAAAACCCACCCTTATTTTTACTAAGACTGTATTGATGGAAAATTTCTGCGAGGCCAAGATTGAGACCAAGCCTTCGGTTCAGCTCGGCGACACCATTTATTATCTTGAACGTGTTGTTGGAGACTTGGGTTGGGCAAAGCCTTGTCTGCCTCAAAAATTCGCAGATCAAAGGCTGCACGGGGAAGCGAAGCCCTTCCTCAACAATGGAAACGACTGTGAAGGGGCACCGGTCCAAGTCTCCCCATGGTGTGTCTCCTTTCTTGCCGAGCTCTAAGATGACGTCGTCAGGAATGTTGTATTCCTTTCGAAACTCCGCCATCGCCCCGGGCGAGCTAACCATAAAGCGGTATTTGCCCATCTCTCTTGGTTTTATTTGGTGTATATCACGGTCAAAAATGTTGGTGTGTTTGCTCGGTCTTTGAGCTCCACCAATTATAATGTTGGACTGGCTTGGTCGGTCCTATTTGTTCTGCATGTTAAAAAATAAGGCCAGGGGTTAGCACGGCATAGATTGCGCAGCTCTTATTGGAAATAGCTCAGCAAAGGATTTGGTGTTTTGTCCAGTAAGTCTCAGCTCGGTTCAACTACATGTGTGCCTAGGCCCCCTAGTTCAGTTATAGCTCGGTTAAGACCTATTGAAGGATCTAGTTGACCCTCCAGCTCGGTTAAGGTTTGGGCGAAGGTTTTAGGGTTTTAGTTCGGTTCACTCTACTCACCGATCTATTGGAGTACTCAGCTCGGTTGCGACCTCAACGAGGTGCCACAAACCATTTTTTGCTCGGCTAAAGCCCTAATTACGGATCTAAACGAGCATTTAGCTCGGTTCAGTCCAGATTCAAACTGTTCATATCAAATTCAGAGGGTTTGCTTTGAGGCTTCATGAATCGAGGGGCACGAAGGCCCCCTCCACTCCACCAAGTTCCAGTTTTTCTAAGGTGCGAAGTTATTGGGACTAAAATGAAAGGGCCTTAAAGGCCACAGGCAGAGAACATGAAGCACAATGGTGCAAAGATGAAGAACTGGAAAATGGAAATGGAAAATACAGAGATGGGTAGTGTGGCTTACCAGTGGCGGAGGCTAGGGTAGATGTAACCTCGAGAGCACGTCTACAGCCTTCCAAAGGAACTGAAATGGAGGATCAATCGCAGAAATGGAGATGGGAGCTCAGAGACAGTAATGGCAGAGGGGGCTAGGGTTTTTGGAGCTCTGATAGAAGATGAAAGGTGAAGGGTTTAGACCCTTCGAATGGGGTTTATTGATGGGGGAAAAAAACCAAACGGCGCAGCCGTTTGAAATTCAAGGCATGGGGGATAGCTGGATGCACGACCCAGTGGCATGGAGCCACGTGGCTCTGAAAAGCGGCTGTCAGTACGGCTGTACGACCTTTGATGGGACTGCGGAGGTAATGGCCGGCCAATTGAGATAGCTCGGCGACAGATGTGTCCCCAATTACGCTCGGCTCGGTAATGGCGCAGCTCAACCGTGGCTCGGCGGCAGACATTCCCCCAATCCAGCTCGGCCTAGCAAGAGCACAACTCAACCTTAGCTCGGACACAGTGGTAACCCCAATCACGATCGGCTCGGATGGGGTTAAGGGGCAATTGAGAGGGGAGATTCGCGCCGGTTAGCACGGCCTAGCAAAGATAACGCCAAGCGTAACAGACTACACGGCGCCGAGCAAATTGCTCGGTTGGAACGGCCGAGCGGATTGGATTGCGCGGTTGAAGATGTCGACCGGTCAAAATCTTGGTGTGGCCGAGCTATGGGTTGCTCGTGTCGGGCGAAGCTCGCAGTGGCGAATATTAAC
This sequence comes from Camellia lanceoleosa, assembly GCA_025200525.1. Classification (NCBI taxonomy): domain Eukaryota; kingdom Viridiplantae; phylum Streptophyta; class Magnoliopsida; order Ericales; family Theaceae; genus Camellia; species Camellia lanceoleosa. The sequence goes on along the minus strand of CM045763.1, from coordinate 184,768,591 downwards.
CAAGATGAAGGATTACCCGGGCTAGACTGAGGGTGCGGCGAGGTCGGAATGCCTCCGACCGTCCAGCCCAAGATGAAGTGATTTTGTGTGACCGAGATTGCAGTTACAACGGTTGGAGGCCGGTATGCCTCGCGACCAGGTGGTCCTGACGAACCGGTCAAGAGCAGTTCGGCCGAGGTGGTTAGGCTTTCGCTTGATCCCAAGTCATAGGTCGGTGACACATAGCACGGTTAAGTGCACGTGGTGGCGATTTTCCCCAAGTGTTAGGCCGGTCGTTGTACCCCGGTTAGGTGTGCCACCTGGGCCAATGGCGTGAGGGAGAGGATATCTGCTCCACACGCGCCTCAATACCGTTGGACAGTTCTGTGTGTACTGGTGGAAGGACAAAACCTTTACACGCGTAAGGTGGTGAGAGGCGAGCACTACTACTTGTCCAGGGAAGGACATCAGAGGTAGTGCGCGCACAATCTTGGGCTGCATGGCCAGCCTAGAAATAGGGAGAAAGACGAACGTTGAAGGTATGCGAATTCACTCTCACAAACACTCTCCTTTGATTGTCTTCTTCCTTTGTGATCTGACTTGATCATCGGAGGGTCTTTCCGGCACACCACCGCCGGGCAGCTCACCATTTTTGTGTTGCAGAGATAGGCGCTGTCACTATAAGCTTGACGTCCAAGGAGTATGGAAAGCAGAGGATATTTCGCCCCCGTACAGTGACGAACCTTCCAAAAGCACCAAGAATGACCCAAAAACCAACCACCAAAAGAGGCCTCATATAATAAAGAAACTACACCACAAAAACTTGAAAAACACCAAACAAATAGAACCCTAAGTGCAAAGAAGAACCACAACCCACAAACTTCTTGAAAATTGCAAGTTAACAGAGATTTCAAAAAAACCAAAGCATAAACCAAGACTAAATCTGAACTAAGAACAAGGGAGGGGAAGACTTGTTCTTCGCTAGAAAAAGAGGTCGAATATGGCTCATAGCACAGCTGATAGATAGATCATACCTTTGCAACTCCCCCTCACTGAAGAAAGACGTGATCTGATGAAAATGAGTGAGGAGTGGTTCTGGAACTCCCTAAAAGTCGCTGGAGATTGTGCTGAAAATTTCCCAGACTTCATGCGTTTTCTTTTTGACCCACAAACCTCTGTGATTCTATATTTCTACAACAACACAAGCACATTAGCGACAACGACAATCTCCTAAAAAAAAAAAAAAAACTTCACTTGTCTCACGTTTTTGGTGGTCGGCGATGTATATGCCACCACTTTCATAATCTGAGTTTTTTATCACGATTTTTGTTGCGAGTTCTCGCAAGAACACCATCTCCAATCACAAAGGTTTGAAAATATAGCGGCTCCGTTATAGCAGTATGAAGATTTAGGCAGTTGCTTTGTTAAGTGGCTCTGTTTTTTCACTAATGGTTGTTATTGTATTGTGGTTTTTGTTGCTGAGTTGTTGGTGTTGGATTAATTTTGAGTGGTGTTTTGCTTTTATCTTGGTGGTTTGGTTGGTGCCTTACCAACCGTGGTTTTGTGCTTGCAAATGATTAGGCACATATGTGAGTGCCAACCTAGAATTTTATCTTGGTGGTTTGGAATGTCTTTTTATCAAACCTAGAATTTTAAAAAATTTGGGGCTTTTGTTAATTTGGAGCTTTTGTAATGAATTAATCATGAATTATTTACTGTAGATGTAGTTCTCTTTCAATCATATTTTTGGATGCTTGTTTGAAGGCTAAATTATGAAAATAAATTTTGTTGAATTTTTGGGGTGTTTGTTTGAAAGCTAAGTAAATGACAAAAATTAGTTTGTTGATTTTTGGAGTGTTTGCTTCAAGGCTAAATTAATGAAAAAATCAGTATTTATTTAAAGTGTAGATGTGGTTCACAATTTTCAATCAATTTGATTCGCATGCATTATTGAAAAAAGGCCAAACTAAAGACGAAGAAAATTTGATTTATAATCAGTTACAGTCGATGTTTGTTTGAATTTGTGAAATTTACGAATGTATGAATTTATAAAAGTTGAGAAATACTAAAGATTGATTCTCATAAATTTATAAAAGTTGAAAAATACTAGACTATTGATTCTCATGGAGCATGACCTCATAATGTTCATAATTGTTATGAGATAACAATGTTTTAATTTGATTCTAAATTTTCTACTTGATTTTTTTTTTCTTTCCAGATGTTCAACATCAACATTTATTGGTACTGATGGAGATACGGGCAAGACCATTGAGATGAGATTTAAAAGCAAAAAATATAATTACGGTGTAATTGCAGTAATTTGGATGAAAGAGTCTGAGACACCAAACAAAGGAAGACTTTATTAGGCATGGTGTAATCCCGTAACAGTCAAACATATTAAACATGAAACTCAAAGGAGAGCAAGATAGTCAGAGGTTTATAGGTACCAACACTCATGAAGTAGAGAACAATCCATTGAGTTTGAATATTGAGGGAATTGAATGTAATATTAATATCCTAAAAATGTTGATTCAGCGCACTCTTGTATTTTGTGTTGCAATGGTAACAAAATGAGTAGTGGAGATTATGATTAATTTCATTTCATATTCGTGTTTGTATTGTAATGGAATGTCTTGTATTTTGAATTGTAATGATCATTGAAGTATATGAAATTCCTTATTTTTGTCATACTCTTATTGATATTGTTACTAGAAACTCTTTATTGACTTTTTATTTATTTTTAATGACAAACATTACCTATTAATGGGCTTGGCTGAGATCACAAATTAAAGAACCAAAGAAATTTATTCATAACAAAGAAAAAAACATTCTTAATGGTAATTTACTCATAATGTGAAAAAAAAAATTCACATTTTATAATGAAAAAAAACTTCAACATTTCATAATAAACTATGGTAATTGATAATGCTTCAATGTAATAGTTCAACTATATAAGCCAACACCAAAATCATAGTGCTTTAACAAAACAAGTCTCTCAAAATGTAATATAAACATTCTCAAAAAAAAAAAAAAAAGCGAATCAACAAATCAACAAATGTCCAAGCAACCCTGTCATGTAGACATTTTCAACTTTTACCATTTGTGTCCTTTTCTGGATTGTTAGTCTGTGATTGTGCTATGTCTCATTCAACATTTTTGTGAAACTTGAATGTTTGAATATCAAAGATGGAGATGGATGATGATGCCCCTATCAAAAAAACAAAATATATTAATTTTTCATAGAACCATGTAAATAAATACACACTAGAACAATATGTACTTGGTATGACAAGTTTTCTTGAAATATGTTTTGTTGCTCCAAACCTGGACCCAATATTTCAGATTCCTACAATATAAGAAGCAATTAGACAATCCAACTATAAATAAATCATATAACTATAAAGTTAATGAATAAAATAAACTTCTTACATTCAGTTGAATACTCTCTTGTGTACCAAGATCAGCAAATCCTATATTTGAAGGTGCACTAAACTCGGATTGCTATAGAATATAAAATTTGAAAGTTAACAAAATAATAGCTTCTTTTTTTTAATAGTAAATTAACTTATTCAAATAATTTTCACACCTCTATACTTCATTGGATGTTGATGGTCTTTGTCTTGGTCTTTGCTCCTTTCTTATTGTTAACAAAATTTTCAATCGTAGATTGTTTCCTTTTACATGGTGGCCTCCTCTTTTGACGTAAAATGACTGGATCAAGTATGTTTCTACTCTCCTTTGACTTTGAAACACCATTTCCATAGGCGGTTGAATCATGATGATTACTCACAAAACTAGACTTATTATTTCCACAATCAATTTCAACTTCTTCTTTGAATTTCCCTTTTTGTTCAAGTAATTGTTCGACCACCATATCACACCTATTTTCACAATTATTAGTTGCCAAATCAGCCACATCATTGATTTTAGGCAACATTGAAGAGTTGTTATAATTGATAATCACTTTACTATGGCACATTTTCACATTTTTGTTCCATCTTAAAATGTACTTGTTTGATGTCTCATGAACCCTTTCTTTCATCAACACCACAATTTGATGTGTGCACACTATTCCCCTAAACTTGAACAACTGACAACTACAATTTGTGTCGAAGTTTTCTTTATCAAAATAGACAATGAAAGTTGCTAATTGAAGGTTCTCTCCAAATGGAACATCTTTACTTCATATATAGAAAAATCAATACCTTGTGTATACAAAGATAAATTGCAATGAAACTGTCCTATAACCTCATGTTAGAACTCTTTAAATTTTGCAATAGTGTAAGCTTTTTGAAATTGCTTCTCAAATGGATACTGAGTTGTGCATGTGATGCATGAATTGAGAGAATTAAATTCTACACCATTTTCATTTTCCACCTTCTTCGCCAAAGCATTCTCATATTGCTCCACAAATTGTTTCAAAGTGGTTTTCGAGTTGATGTACCCATCAAAGAATGCGTTTATGCTTTCACTTCGCTATGTGGTTGACATATGCATGCAAGCTAAGACTTAAATAACCATATAAATGTCTCTATGTTTTCATGTGAAATGAGTCCACAACCTAAGAATATCGACTGTCCATAATGTTGATCCCAATAATTGGGGTAAAGGGCATATCATACTTATTTAGCAAGTATGTCATGTCAAATGTGACCACATCACCAAACTCTTTAAATGCAGCCCTACTCCTTGCATTAGCCTAAACACATTTAGTAATCTGTCCTCTTCATCCAAATCCAAGACATAAAATAATTTTGAATTATTAGCTTGCATTTTCACAAAATAAGTATGCATTGCAGTGTCATCTCTTTTCTCGAGTTTCAAACGATGAACTTTGTCCATATGATTCCTAAAATCTTTCTCTAACTATGACAACTTCTCATGCCTTTCAGCTTCAAGCACAAGTGAAGTAAAATTTTTGTTCATCCTAATCCATGCACTATTATTTAATTTGAGTCTCCTTTTCAGGTTCAAGAATCCTCTTTTGCTTGAAAAAACGAGATTTGCATGGACTCATTTCATGGTTATGCTCAAGTCTTAAGGATCGCAGTATCCACATTCCATCGCCTTGTAAATTTGTGGGCGTAGTTTAACTATATCGCAGTATCCACATATTTTTTTTCTCCATCACTTCTCTTTTACAATATTTCTTAAACACTGCAAAACCATTTCTCTTCCCATATCTTGAATAATATTTATAAATTTCATTACTTAACTTAAATGTCATTTCCATTTTAGGATCCTCAATTTAGGTTTGGGATAGTGCTGTGTGAGGTGGGCAACAGTATCTATTGCGCACCTAAAACTAAGAGTGGGTGCGAGTCGATTGCGGCCACGAAACCTCCAATCCGCCATCCGTCTACCAAATTGGCAGATTGGAGAAAATCAATCTGCATCCGTCCGCCAATCCGGCGGATGTGGATTAAGCGGATTGACAAATTGGCAAATGGATACAAATCAGTTTGACGATTTAAAATTTTATAAATTTTCAACATAATTCAACTTGTGCACTTCCTAAAAAAAAAAAAAAAGATTACAATCAATGACTTAAATTTATAAGTGGAAGTCCAAAAAAATATAAGGTCTAAAATAATTGATAGAGGTGCTAATAGCAGTACTATTTTTTTTTAATCATGTTCAACCCTTGGTAATGCAAAAGATTGATTAAGGAAAAAAAAAAAAAAACTATAATCCCACGCAATATCAGAATGTTATGCCCAAATCTTGCCACAATGTTTCCTTCTAATATATGATTCTCTTGGCAAAGAGTTCAAAGAGACTTTTTTGCCACAATCTTTCCTTCTAATGTATGATTCTCTTTGCAAAGAGTTGAGGAGACTTTTATTTCCCCTCACCAGACCAGTAATATGAACACTGATTTTTTAATAAAGGAAAGGCAAAAACAACTAATAATAATAATAAGGGTAAATTACACTAAAAGTCTTTATAGTTTGAAATTTGTGTCACTTTGATTCCTGACTTTTTAATTGTGACACATTTGATAATGAATTTTAAATCTTGTTCCAAATAAGGACAATTAAATATTCCATTACTCAATTTCAAGAATAAAGTCGTCAATTTAATAAAATATAGACTAATTTGATAAAAATAAATATCAAAAACAATATTTTTAAATTTTAAAAAATTATTTCTAAACACCAAAGATAAAATTATATAAAAATTTTATACATTTTTTTTTTACCATCTTAATTTTTATTATGTGTTTGGATGATAATCATGTAATGGGTGGTTGTTAAGATTTTAATGTGTAATCGATATATTTAATATATGAAATATTTTTAGTTTTAGATTTTTTTATTTAATGGATTCGTTTAATAATAATATCAAAGTTGTTGCCATATTTGACTTTTGAAAAATTAAAGGTAGCGTTTGGTAGAGTTTTAGAATTATGATTTGAGAATAGAGTTGTATTTTGAATTTGTGAGTTTTGAAATTATGATTTGCTTGTAGATGAGTTTTGAAAAGAGTTTTAAATTTTTAATGTGACATATGATATTTGATTTAAAAAACTTATGACTCATAACCAAATACACAATCCAAAATTCTATTCAAAGCTTATAAAAAATTTTAAAAAATTTTGAAAATATTTTTTTATTTAAAATATAAAAATAATGATTGCCAAAAGAAAAAAAAAACGAACACTATTCCAGACAACCGAGGGACATCTGCGAGGATGACCAGGTAGACGTGTTTTCAAAAGTGGGTGTGGAATCAATTTTCAAAAACTCTAACCAAACACCACATTGAAACCAATGGGTGGAATTGAGTTTTGAAAGTCTTACCAAACACAGCCAAAAACTAATTTAATGAAAATAAAAACAAGGGGAAAGCACCAATAAATCCCAAATTTGGGAATGTTAACCCATTTAGTCCCGAAAATTTTTTGTTGGACTAATAGGTCCTATTTCCCAAGAAGCTTACTATAGGCCTTTTTATGATTTCCTTTCTTTTCAAACATCAAACATTATTCATCCAACATCAAACATTAGCAACGTCAGGATTATTCATCAAGCATCAATCACTAAACATTATCAAACACAGATTCTGAACCATTAAACATTAGGATTATTCATCAAACATCAAACATTATCCATCGAACATTAAACATCAGATTTATGAGTAACATCATCGAAACAACATCAACCATCATCATCAAAACAACATCAAACATCACACCATCATCATCAAAACAACATCAAAATAACGATTAAACAAATTTTCAAATAACGATTAAATATCAAAATAAAACATTATTCTTCAACATTAAACATTATTCTTCAACATCAAACATTATTCATCAACCATTATCATTCATCAAACATTATTCTTCAACATTATTCTCCAACATGATTCATCAAACATTATTCTCCCTCAGAGACCACTTCGATGTCTACGGCGAGATCAACCCAACCAATACAACTCCGCATTCAACTATTACTAAATTCAAGTCTCCGCTAAATTAGCTTATTAAAGAGTTGTCCAAAACCTAATACAGAAATGTTGATTACAGTTCGAAAATCAAAACCCTACTCGTCCAATTTTAACAAAAAAAAAAGAAGTCACATCGTTCAATCAAAACTGCCCTAAAAAATAAATGCAAACAATTGGAACAATTTCATTACTCTTCAACTATATGAAACACAGGATTGTAGATCAAAATTGCTTTGTTGAGACCTCTCATGCCAGACAACGCCATCTCTGCTCAGATCCAGCCGAGAGGACGCCTCTGCGCCGGTGCGAGTGCGACTTCTTCGATTCTCTCTCTCTCTCTCACTCGATCGTGGCTGTTCGTTGGGGGATCGAAAGGGGGAAGAAGAACGAGATCTTGTTGAAGATCGATGTGGAATTGTCAGAGAGAATGTTCGTTTAGAGAGTGAGAGAGAGAGAGACTGCGATCTAGAGAGAGAGGGAGGGAGGAGGGAAGGTGAGAGAGAGTGATGAAAAAATTTGGAAAAGCCGTCGGCCTCGGAGATTCAGGAATTAATGTTGTGATGTTTGATGTTGTTTTGATGATGATGTTTGATGTTGTTTTGATGATGATATTTTGATGTAAAAAAAAAAGACTAAATGGTTTATAAAAAAAACACTCAGGACTAGATGGAGTAACATTTTCCAATATGGAACCTATGAGTAATTTTTCCTAAAAACAACTACCCATTACATAGTTATCATCCAAATACATAATAAAAATTAATTTGATAAAATAAATAAATGTGTAAAAAATTTATCAATTTTAAATAATTTTATCTTTGGTGTGTAGAAATAATTTTTAAAAATTTTAAAATATATTTTGACATTTATTTTTCTAAAATTAATTTATATTTTTATCAAATTGATGATTTTGCCCTTAAAATTGAGCAATGATATATTCAATTGTCCTTATTTGGAACAAGATTCAAAATTCAGGATCAAATGTGTCACAATTGAAAAGTCAAGAACTAAAGTGACACAAGCCCCAAACTATAAGAATATTTAGTGTAATTCGCCCTAATAATAATAATAAAAATAGCAACATGATTAGTATGAAATTAAAAAAAAATCAACGTCTTGACAAATTAGAAATAAATAAAACCTATCAAAGACGACCAGAATTAGAATAATACATGTGGTGTGGTTAGTGATTTTCAAAAACCTGCAGGCTCTGCTATAATTATTTTGTTCGATGAATGTTATATAAACAAAATTTTTGTATAAAAAAATCATAAAAAATGTTGTGTTTTTCTCTGTTCGTTTCATTTCAACCCAAAACATTTACAATTGTTTCTTACAATAACAACAAAAAATGATATTGTCAAGTTATTTTGTATGGGTTTTATGTGGAGAAATTGAATATAACTTGTCTTTGGTTCGTAAGTTGTGCCAGTGGGCTAACTAGAGACCTCGCTCCAATAATTCAATCGTTCATTTTGTGGGACCTTATGTTTAAATTTTTATGAAAAAATAAAATAAAATAAAATCAAAAGATAAGATAGTCTAAAGGTTGTGTTTGTTTAAGAGATTGAATTAGGAGATGATTGGACAGACTGGATAAGAGGGGATTAGAATTTATTAGACTTGAATCTTGAGACTATGAATCTCTCGGACTATTTGGTTGGATTGGATATGTATCCCATATTTGTTTTCTCATGGAATTAGATATCTGGAAATGACTATTTTTACTGAATTTAATGTTTGGTTGGACGGATTGGATAGGATAAATGAGCAAAAAAACTATTTTACCCCTTTTTAATTGTTTACTAAGTAATGACAATATTAAACATATCTTTAATATTTTAATTATTTTTAGCTAGATTAAATAAAAATTTATTTTATTTTATTTTATTTTTTACACAATTAAATAAATTTACTTTTTAAAAATTAAATAAATAAAATATCAATAAAAATATATGTTATTTTTTAATTAAATTTTTAAATAAATTTATTTTAAAAAATAATAATAATTAAATAATGAAATTAAATAAAACATCTATTGAAGTTTAAATAATGAAATTAAATAAAATATAAACAAAATTTTAAAATAAAACATCAATAAAATATCTATAAAAATATTATTTTAAAAAAATTAAATAAATAAAACATCAATAAAAAGTTAAATAAAATAAATTTATTTTTAAATTGAGACATTTAAATTTTATTAAATTTTACTAAATATAATACATAATTAAGTAGTAGAGGGTCAAGATGATCATTTCATCACCTAATCCCAACAGTAAATAATCCCATGAAAATTGTCCCCTGCTCCCCCCGCCTCGGATAGTGTAATCCCTTATATGGGAGATAAGGAGTCCGACGAACTAAAAAAAAATAAATGCCGAATTAAATGCTTCTAATGAATTATAATCCGTACAATAAATAATCTCCTAATCCCCCAATCAAACACGGCCTTCCCATGTATTTTTTAATAGGGATTTTTGGTGAAAAGCCCCTTCTATGGAGGCTTTTTTGTGTGAAGCCCACCAAATAAAATAACAGTTTCAAAAGTCCCTCAAATAAAAAAATATGATGAAAAGGCTGAAATGCCCTTCCATAAAATCCAAAACCCTCGTTGAATCATTTCTCTTCCCTTTCTATCTCCACATTACTGGTGTCCCCTCTCTTTCCTTTATTTTCTCTCTTTTTAAGGCCTAAACCCTTTTGATCTCCATTTTTGATCCATCTCACAAAATCGAAATCTTGAAATCGTCTATTGAAATCCATCACCATCTCAGATTTGATGCCTATGAACTCATGTTTGAGATCAATAGTTTCAGATTTGAGATAAAATGACCTCATATATGTCCAAAAAAATGATAAATTGATATATTACAATAAAAAATCGAGAGTTTTTTTGTTTGCTTATTCATAGATCTAAAGTAAAATTCGACTATAATTCATTTATCTAGTATGTTCTCTGTTTTCGCAACAATAAAATTTTACTCTGGTTAATGAAAAATAAAGTTTATTCTCTTATGCATAGACAAACATTCAACAACAAAATAAAATTTTACTTTAAGATTCAGAGTAAATTTTACTCTGAAATACAGTAAAATTTACTAAAAAATAAATCAGAAACTGCATAGACAAACATTCAACAATACAGTAAAATGTTACTTTCAATTCAGAGTAAATTTTACTTTGAAATACAGTAAAATTTTACTCTGAAATAAAGTAAAATCTTACTTGAAGATTCAAAGTAAATTTTACTCTGAAGATTCAGAGTAAATTTTATCAGAAAACAAATCAGAAACTACATAGACGAACATTCAACAGCACAGTAAAATTTTACTTGCATGTTAAGAAAACATAACAGATAACACAAGAGTAAAATTTTACTCTCATTTTATCAAACAAAAATAGAACACAAACCAGAGTAAAAGTTTACTCTCATTCTGTCAAACAAAAACAGAGCACAAACCAGAGTAAAATTTTACTTTCATCATGTCAAACAAAAATAGAGCATACACCTGATTGAACTCAGCAAATCAACAAAAACAAATTAAAAATAACAGCAGATTTATACAGCTTTGCAACGTAATCTCTTATTTAATTGAGAGTATTGATCTTGGATGGCGAGATTGTGCATTGTTGACCAAGGGTGAGATCGTCGGCGGTGAGATCTTCAGACTTTGAGATCGTCTTCATGGATTTCGCAGATCATCTTCACTTTGTAGATCTTCTTCAAGATCGTTTTATGCATGAACTGAGATTGTTTAAATATATGATATATATATATATATATGAGGGCAATATGGTCAACAAAAAAAAAAAATTATAGAATGTCCTTATTGAGCTGGTCTTCTCTTACTCAGGTGCTTTTTGAAGGAAAATTCATTAAGTTGTCCTTTATCTTAAAAAAATGTCCAAAAAAGGGGGTCTCACCGAAAATCCCTTTTTAATATATGGGATTGTTGGAAAGAATTATATATACCATTGGATTGTTAGATTAGAATAGAATAAAAGATAGAATAAGATTTGAAATTTTTTTAATTGATATAAAATTTTATTACACTGGTATATGTAAAGTGATTTTATTGAGGTATGCTTTTATGACACATGCTAATTAATTTGAAAAGATTGTACATAATTAACACATCCTATATAAAATGTTAATTAAGTTGAAAAGATTGCACATACTTTAATATATCCTATAGAAAATCGGCTTGTAAGGAAAAAGTGTTTAAAAGGCTTATATATACATAATTAAAACTTATGTTAACTGATGTCCACGATAACCTCACTCTATCGATTACTATTCAACACCTTTGTGTTATCTTAACCTAGCCAACAAGTCACCTCCTCCATATAGCATAAGTGTGTTAAATCACATAGTCGATGTGATAACTAACTCTAATATCGAATGATATGAATCTTTTAAACAAAACTCACTCTTAAAAATTGACCAATTTCTAAGGGTGAATTTTATGTGTCACATACATATAGACATATGTATGTACATATTTCTCTGAATGTGTGTTTGATAGTAATTATTGTAATATGCTTACTTGATAAAAATATGGCCAATTGACTAGCTAATCCAATTTTTTAGATCAATGATTTTGCTAATTAAATACATTATGTTACATTAAAATTATTTGGTGACATACAATTTATTTAATAAATATATAATATTTATAATAATAAATTCAACATAGTATCAAAAATATTATCAACAACAACACGCCACCGTATCAATAAAAAAACAAGTATAGTGACTGGTACAGAATTCACAACCTTGCTCCTTAGTGGTTGCAAATTAGATGCCTTTGTTCCTAATTGGGTCAAGAATTTAAAAAGATTTGGACACTTCCTTCATTCTTTGCCAACAAAACAGCAGCAAATTAAATGAATTTAGAAATAATTTTTGAGTTTTTTATTTTTTATATTTTTGTGTTTTTAGTGAATTTTTAAAATATTTTAATCAAATTTATTTACTTTTTACATGTAAATGAATCTAACTCTCCCATTCATATGCGATCTCATCTTGCACACACAAGAAGAGAAAACATAGCTCGCAAAAGGTGCACGAAGACAGACATACAGAACAAAGTGCACAATAACAGAGATAAACCTCTTGAATTAGAGCTCAGATACAATGTCAAGACAATTGTAGTAACAAAAGTTTAAACTATTATGAAATGAAACCAACAATATATACATCAAGCTAATACACCAAATCATAATTGTAGCCACTGAAACAACTTTGTTATTACAAAGTCATTACTACAGAAACAAATATATAGAGTAGCAGGAATGCTTATGTAAGTTCCACAAGCATAACACATGCTTATCAGAGATTCAGAATTACACTACTCTAAAATAGAAGAAAGAAAATTAAGTAGATAAATCATATGACTCAGCAAATTGCAATTTTATTGTCTTTAATGAAGATTAAAAATTGCTAGCTTTATGATGGGAGCTGAGATAACTCACTAAGATGACAACATCAATGTGCCAATGAAATTAAAAATAATAATAATAATAATATTAAATACATATATGTTGCTGCCTTATTTGAAAATCTCATCCTGACAAGTTTTGTCACAGGGGTACGCACAGTCGATGGCCTTAACGCTTGATCGATCAAAATACCAATCTCCAACAGATAGCGCGATCCCCTGCCATCGTTAAACATCCCATATTAGATAGCTCACAATTCTTTTGCTCAACGATAACAAGTATGCAAAAGAAGCACACTAGTGTTGATACCCAACAAGTGATCAAAAGTACCTACATTCCATCTTTGAATTGTTTTTCAGTCCAATGAGGTATGTTTATGTGGGATTAAATCTTCAATTCTTGTTATTTGTATTCTATACTGTCTCTTAAAAGATTAAAAAGGGGAAAACAAACAAACACACTAACAATAACTAAATCACAAATCTCAAGGACCAATAATTTCAAGTTAAGTTCTAGTTTTACTAGATCTCCAAAAAACTAGAGTCTAGCTTGGTGGACATTTGGAAGCATCTCCTCGAGTTTTCTTCAAGCTGGGCCTCTTGACAAAATTTCCTCGCATTTGGTTATAGTCGCTACACCATGAGGTAATATGTATTTCATGATTCATGTAGCTTCCATAGAGGTCATTAGTGATGCTAGTGTTACCAAAAAAAAATGCTAGCAAATTACATTTTGGAACACACATTTTGAAACATTGTATATTTTCATTCCAAAAGGTAAATTCAGCATATCAAAAGTGATCTGTGTTTGGATAATATATTTGGGTAAAAATTTGAAAAGAGAAAGAGAATGAGAAAATGTGATAATAATGTGAATGAAATATTTGCTAATTTTTTTTATCCATTTCCCTTCCTTTTTCCAAATTCTCATCTAAATTCATGATCTAAATACAACGTAAAGGTTTTCTTAGAAGTAAAAATATATATATATATATACATAATGAATAATTGTGAGTCAAGTTTTAACAGGAAAAAGTGTCTGAGTCATGATGATGGAAATGTGTTACAGTTACTACATGATTAATTCGGGACAAAAAATAAAAGAATAAAAAAATAAAAAAAGCCCTACATTTCATTGGATGTCTAAATGTTAGTATAATACAAATTTGCTTCTATCACACAACATTTTAGAGCACATAAGACTGCAAATGAACCGAGTTGTTCATGAATAGCTCGAAGCTCGGCTCATTTGCAGCTTGTTCAAGCTCGTTTGATTACCAAACAAGTCGAGCTCGAGCCTTATTATCAAGCTTGATTATTAAACAAGCCAAGCTTGATCTAATGTGAGCTCGACTTGATTAAGCTCGGCTTGGCTTGATTATATTATATGATATTATATACATTATATATATCATTTATATATGTTGTAACCAAAAAAAAAAAAAAATGATCTTGAAAATGCATATGGAGTTCATCATTTTACATACTCCAAGTCAACAAGAAATATATATATATATATATAATAAACAAATAATGCACTGCTCATGGAAATGTAACATGATGGAAAACAATTTATAAAGGGTGAGATTAGTTCAATTTTCCTTATCCCTCGATGTGGGACAGCCACTAAATGAACTACACCCAAAAAAAAAAAAAATGTAAATGACGTGTGAAAGTTTGCAATGGTTAAGAGTCCCACATCACTTCTTTGTACATTCAATAGGCACAAAAAGCTCTATATAATTGAGGGAAGCCAGCAGGCCATCTTTGCTACTACATGTTAGGAGAGAATACATATTGTAAAGTCGAGCCACAAGAGCCGAGCTCGAGTTTTGTTTAAGTCCAACTAGTTGAGCTCAAGCCAAGCTCGAACACTTGAAAATTTACTTGAGCCGAGTTTGAACAAAGTTGATATTCGGCTCAACTCATTTGCAGCCTAGTGTGGTATACCACATAGTGTTCCTGTTACACGAACCGGAACGATATGCATTCCAGCTAACATAGAGTGATGCAAATGTACAAGTATGAGACCTAGGCCTCCTTGATGTGTGTATGAACATAGGTGTTAATTTTTCTTTGTGTTTTCTTCATATGCGTGCGTGTTTATTTCTATTAACAGGACTTGAGCATGAGTTAATTGTGAAAAGTAAAACCCAACATTGAGCATGAGATTGGCATTAACTGACTTGAAAAGTATGGGTGATTGACTTAAATTGAAGGCTAGGTCAAGAGAAATCAAAATATGACATAGCTCGAGGCAGAAAGGAAAACCATGATTGACTACAAATCTATACTAGTATTCAATAGAACTAATACATAGTAACCACACATCAGCTGTACCTTATTGCCAATAAGAGGTGAATCATCAGCAAACCATGTATCCTGTCTCTCCGTTTGGCAGTGAGCAAAACATGAATTTATGAATAACCCATTTTCCTCGGACGTTGAGAATCCCTCTATTGCATTCAGCATATGATTTCTGAAGTCTGCTCCAAAGAATATACAAAATCTTTAATCAATTGATGAAATTTCTATACTGCATTTTTAACAAAGCTGATTAAATTTATTAATAGTCATGCCAATTGAGTAATTTCTGTTATATGAAACCACCTTGCAGAAACTGGATCTGTGATTCTGAACAACTTGCGTGATTCATTATGCGATCCACGCTAACCGCCATTAGGATCGGTGATCACGAGAGCTAAACTGACCTGGACCTGAATTGCGAAATGAAGAATTTATCAAGTTTTTCATTTAACACGCTTAAAAGAAGTCACAAAGCAAGCCATTGTCAGTTGTTTTGCCGCATGAGTGAAACTCCAGGTGAACTAAATTTAGCAAACTCTACAGAAACAAGATATTACCTGCCATGAATCATAGGCTGCATTGAGAATAAATAGAGGGGTTTTGACATTGGCAATTAAGTTCTCGGGGAAGAAGCACTGTAATGGAAGAATGATATGAAAGTCAAAGTGAGTTTGAGAATGATGGGATTGAACAGAATTTGGTATTTTCTTATGCAATTAAATCTCTTGCATTTGCCAAGAAAATTGAAGGAACAGACTCACCGAAGTCGGATCAAGATTCTCGGTACAACTACTTGGAAGATTCTTTTGCACCCCCTAGTAGTTAAACATATTTCAAATGATCAAGAATGTATAGGATGTCAGATGACCATGCTCAAAGAGAAATATTCAAGAAATAAGAACTAGTAAGTTACTAGACAGGCATGTGCACGACTTCTTTAAATTGCTCGAGTCCTACATTAAGTTTTTGGATATAAAAATTAAACAATTATGGCAGGATTCACTTTAAAAATATATTACAAAATAATTAAACGATAGTAAGACATGTTTGAACATGTGTCCACCAAGTGTCAAATGAGATTTGTGTGGGTATCGGTGTCCGACAAGATAAGCCACCTTCTAAGAAGTGCCCGTGTTTTTTACCAACAAATGTTGCAAGGAAGAGGGACAATATTTTGATAGATACAGATACATAAAATAATAATAAAATAAAATCAACTTCCATATTCCCTTTCTAGTTGGCCAATCAGAGGCAGCATATGCATGGTTTGAAAGTAATAAATTTTAATGAAATTGCAAGAATCATTACATATATTATAACTTTTATTATATATATGTGTGTTACAGCTTACTTCCAGTTCCCACAGTAACTAGTGTGCATGCAGGAGATGATAGACATGTAGATTATATGGACAACGGGAAGAGGAGGGAGGGAGGGGGGGCTGGGTCTGTTAAAGTACCTGCAAGCTAACCACACCACTAAAATGATTCCTAAGGGTGTGCCCACCAGATACATCAACCCTGCAATGCCAGAAAGGTCGACCATAAAAACGTTAACTACTAACAACCAAGCTTAGGAGGATATACAAATATAAGTTTTACAGGATATAATCAAACTACTAGAGTTTTAGTGGTTACGCGTCAAGGAATAATCCAGTATCACTCAAGCACTTCACTTTAGTACTTGCAGGAAATAAATTTCGGAACTCATCACAATGTAATATAGAAGCCAGGCCCCCAGCAGAACACCCTGAAAGAAGAGCCTGAAACAAAATGGATTCGTATTTTCAAAAGAAGAATCAAAATAATGGCAAAAAGGCATGTACAGAATTGAATGATTTGGTAGACATAAAACCTGGTCGGCATTGCTCATCCCCCTTGACATTAAATCTTCCATAGCAGCTGACCATATGCGTTGCCCTCTAAATTCTAGTTGTGCAGCCTAGAAATGAAATAATATTCCTTAAAGAAGTGTACACAAACCAATGATCAAAACAAGGGCTTGACTCAATAAATGAATGGAATCAAACTGAGTAGTGGATTGCTTAACTCATTTATCTTAGGAACGACCTCAAGCAAGCTTCTACATGAGCCAATCTTGATGTGAGCTTGAGTAGCTCACTTCGTTATATAGTTCTAGGAAGCCCACTACCTTATGAAACAAAATTCAAGTCAAGCTACTGCTTGAAGCTTGGCTTATTTGTTAGTTGATTTAGGGCAAGCCTCCAACCCAGATACTCACAAGCCAAGCTCAAGTACCTTTGATTCACTTTACAACTTTAGGTGAATGATCAAATATAGTCAACCAATTCATAAAACCGATGTTGTGAATTAATTTCTTGAAGGATAGTGGAATAGCTTTTCACAAACTATTAAATAAGCACCCATTCTCATCTCATCTACAATCTCGGACCAATTATTATTTTGTTACTGTTGCGCCTTGGACCAATTTAATGTAATGAAGGAAATAGGATCCAGTAACAAAGAGGTATCAAAAATTACTAGAATAATTTTTACAAGATAAGGTCATTGGATTTTGTTTTGTCAAAATTAACACCAAAATACCTATTAGCACTAAAATGCCTACAAGTTTTCCATTACTGACAAAACACCTTATATCACTTGATTTATAATTACTACTCCCTCCGTCCCATTTTATTTGTCCACCTTTCCATTTTGATCTGTCTCAAAATGTTAATTTTGTTAGATTTCCAAAACTACCCACCGTAAATCATTATACACCCATTTAAAAATTCAAATAGAAGGGTACTGGTGGTAAAAATATTTCAAAATTTGAATTAAAGTGTCATGATTGCATGTCTCTTTATAAGTTGGATTCCCTACAATGGACAAACAAGTAGGGACGGAGGGAGTAATTAGTTAGCCTTCTTTGCAAGCTGCTTAATTATTATATACTACACATTTTATGGGTTGCAAATAAAGTTGGAGACAAAACACTAACTAGTGCCTCTGGGAATAACTCAACTCAGTGTACAACTTTAATCATCTCTTCTTTGAAATGACTTGGAAGAAGTATGAAAAGTAATGTGGTCCAAAGAAGTAATTGTTGGAACAATCTTCTGTGTATATAAAATAACTTGAAATAAATTCAAACAAAATAAATAAACAACATATCAGATTTATTTATCGAACCGAATTAAAATTAAGACCAAGTCCAGTGTGTGACACTCTGTCCTTAAGACAGATTCGCCCTGCTACAGTACTTACGGTTGAGTGGCGTCTATCTCCCAGGATACAATGATCTTCACAAATTGTAGTAGTACTCCAAACAATTTGTTCGGCGAACCAAACCTGTGTTCTAATACTCTCTTTATTTAATTCTAAAACTAGAATGTAGAATAATGTAAACAAAAATAGTTTGGACAGAAAGACAAAAACTTGATTTGTTTGGATAGGAATTGGAACCCCCAAGACTACTGGATTTATGGAGTATTTATAGGCAAATTTCCACTGCCCCAAACAGGTGTGAATGGACTAAACAGGTGCAACAAAAACAACAAGTGCCAACAGTAATTGTTTGAAATTCAAACAATCAGTTAAAAACCGAATCTTACCATTGCTATCTTGGAATAGCTTTTTCACATATTTTGAAAAAGGAGCCCTTTGTAGAAAAGTTCTAAACAGTTGGACCTTTGTTATATAAACCAATTGAAATATATATATATGAAATTTTTTGAATATATATATATATATTAAACTAATTTGAATAGTTTAACAAATAAATGAAGAGGTACAAATTTTAGGAAATCACTTAGGAACCTAAAATTTGGATTTAGAATTAAATTAAATTTCTACAATTACAAACTTTAAGAAACCACTTAGGAATCCAAAATTTGAATTTAGAATTAAATTAAATTCCCACAATAATTTTTATTGAAAAAATTCAAATGAATTTTATCTAAAAAATTAATGTTAGACCCGAAAACGACGTCAACTTCCCATTCACTCATAAATAGTTTTAACGTACCATCTTCACCGTGTGACTTGCCACGCGGCAAGGAACACTTCACCTCTTTGGTCCCACCCCAAAAGACGTTTGGGGCCCACTCAACTTTGGCCTTAAAGTCGGCCCAAAATAAGCCATATAAAACACCATTTTTTCCAACAATCCCCCACATGAATGGAATTTGATGGAGAGAAAATGCAACAATATGATCTAATAACAGAGAGTACAGAAATTGAAAATATTCTGCAAATGATAGGTAACTTTTGGTTTTGAACCTTCCCTTGTGAGACACTATCGGATTTACTAGCTAACCAGTGAACATGATGTCTTGAACTGTTCAGCCGTTTGTGTAAACCAAGACAATAGAACTCACACAGTATATTCCCAAACATAGTTTAGTTCTCACTATTCTGTTCATTTTGGCCCTGAACAACCTGGTATTTCATGAGTGCTCTAGAAAATTGTAGCCCTTCACAAATCTCACAGAACCGGCCCAGTTCACACTCACATAGGTGATTCTTATGAAGAGTATCCTGCCATACTCCACTAGATTTACCTAGATATAAGAATCATTAAAAGTTTTACTTAACCTAAAACGTTGCAGACATCACTATTTCATCATAGAAATGGGTAGGAGTTAGACTCCACAGTGATCCTTCTGAGTCATTCACAACTCGGTTGTCCCTTTGAACCTAGATCTTGAGATCTCCAGTCAACTAGTTGGGTTGCCGTTGTAGTAACTCTTATTTAATAGGCTTAAGTCCCATTCCCCTCGATGAATTCTCAACTAACTCTCTTGCTAACCCTTTGGTTAGTGGATCCGCTATGTTGTCTTTAGACTTAACATATTCTATGGAAATAATTCCATTAGAGAGTAGTTGTCTTACGGTGTTATGTCGACGACGAATGTGTCGTGACTTACCGTTATACATATAACTCTGTGCTCTACCTATAGCTAATTGACTATCACAGTGTATGTATATAGCAGGCACCGGTTTTGGCCATATTGGAATATCTTCAAGGAAGTGGCGAAGCCATTCTGTCTCTTCCCCCTGCTTTGTCTAAAGCTATGAATTCTGATTCCATAGTAGACCTAGCAATACAGGTCTGTTTGGAAGATTTCCAAGATACAGCCGCCCCACCAAGAGTAAAGACATACCCACTGGTGAACTTTGAGTCTCTAGTATCCGATATCCAATTTGCATCACAGTAGCCTTCAAGTACTGCTGGATATCTAGTATAATTCAGCCCAATGTTACGAGTAAATCGGAGATATCTTAGAACCCTTATAATTGCTTTTCAGTGTTCTACTCCCGGGTTACTCGTATATCTACTTAATTTACTTACTGCATAAGCTATATCCGAGCGAGTTCAGTTCATCAAGTACATTAAGCTTCCAATAATTTGGGCATACTCTAATTGAGAAATACTTTCATGTACATTCTTAGAAAGATACAAATTAACATCTACAGGTGTTCTAGCAAGATGATCATCATCTTTGCTGAATTTGTCAACTATTTTCTCAATATAATGAGATTGTGACAAAGCATAACCTTCTGATGTTTTGGTAATTTTCATACCAAGAATTACATCAGCAATGCCCATGTCCTTCATGTCAAAATGTTTATACAACATTTTCTTGGTAGTTTTAATCATGTCATTATTACTACCTATGATGAGTACATCATCTACATAAAGACATACAATAACATAACCTTTGTTTGTGTTTTTAATATAAACACATTTGTCACACTCATTAATTTTAAATCCATTTGACATCATTGCCTTGTCAAATTTCTCATGCTATTGCTTTGGCGCTTGTTTTAAACCATATAATGATTTAACCAATTTGCATACTTTCTTTTCTTTTCCTAGAACAGAAAAACCTTCTGGTTGTTCCATGTAAATTTCTTCATTTAACTCACCATTTAAGAAAGCGGTTTTCACATCCATTTGATGAATCTCTAGATTGTATAGAGATGCAATGACAATTAACATTCTAATGGATGTTATTCTAGTAACCGGTGAGTATGTGTCAAAGTAATCTAGACCTTCTTTTTGTCTAAAACCTTTGACTATAAGTCTTGCCTTGTATTTGTCTATTGATCCATCCACTTTCAATTTTCTTTTGAAAATCCACTTGTACCCAAGAGGTTTACAACATGGTGGCAAGTCCACTAATTCCCAAGTTTGATTTTGCAAGATGGATTCAACTTCACTGTTGATAGCTTTTTTCTATAAAGGAGTTTCAGGACTGGACATAGCCTCTTTAAAAGTTAAAGGCTCATTTTCTAAAAAAAATGTTAGAAAATCTGGACCAAAAGATTTTGAGGTTCTAGTACGTTTACTACACCTAGGTTCTTCTTCCTCATTTTGGTCTAACTCTTGCTCTTGATCATGTTCTTGATCATTACTAGTAATAGCATCAAAAGATCTCTTATTATTACTAGTCTTTTGTCCAGTCTTATTTGGAAATACATGTTCAAAGAATGATGCATTCCGAGACTCAATAATAGTATTTACATGCATTTCGGAATGTTCTGATTTATGAATCAAAAACTGATATGCACTATTATTCTTAGCATAACCAATGAAAATGCAATCAATGGTCTTAGGACCTATCTTAGTCTTTTTTGGACTAGGAATAGTCACTTTAGCCAAACACCCCCACACTTTTAAATATTTGTAGGATAGTACTCTTCTATGTCACAATTCATAAGGTGTTTGATTTATTTTCTTTCGAGGTACTTTATTTAAAATATAATTAGCAGAAAGTATTGCTTCCCCCTACAAGTTCTGAGGTAATCTAGAACTGATTAACATGGCATTCATCATTTCTTTTAAAGTCCTATTTTTCCTTTCAGCAATTCCATTTTGCTGAGATGAGTAAGGAGCGGTGGTTTGATGAATTATTCCATGTTCTTCACAAAATTCACCAAAAGGTGATTCGTATTCACCACCTCTATCACTTCTAAGTTTCTTGATTTTCTTACCAAGTTGATTTTCAATTTCATTCTTATATTGAATGAAAGTTTCCAAAGCTTCATCCTTGGTTTGAATTAAATAAACATAACTATATCTAATATAGTCATCTATAAAAGTGATAAAATATTTTTTCTCACCTCTAGTTTGAATTGATTTAAAATCACAAATGTCACTATGAATTAATTCAAGTGGTTCCGTACTTCTTTCAATTGAATGAAAAGGAGCTTTAGATAATTTTGCCTCAACGCAAATTTCACATTTATGATTTGAATCAATGTTAAATTTAGGTAAACATTCCATATTAATTAATCTACGCAAAGATCCATAATTAACATGTCCTAGTCTACCATGCCATAAATTTGAAGACTCAAGCAAGTAAGAAGAGGATGTATTATTATTAATAACTGAGGGTATAGCAGTTATTACATTCATTTTGAAAAGGCCATCAGACATGTAACCTTTTCCTACATACATCCCCTTTTTGGTAAGTACAAACTTGTCACTTTAAAAAACTAGCCTAAACCCATACTTACTCAATAAAGATCCAGAAACTAAATTCTTGCGAATGTCCGGTACATGTAGCACATTGTTGAGAGTGAGTTCTTTTCCTGATGTCATTTTCAGAACCATCTTCCCTTGTCCTTCAACTTTGGAAGTTGAGGAGTTGCCCATAAAAAGTTGTTCACCATTGTCCACTATAGAATAAGATGTGAACATCTTTTTGTCGGCACAGATATGGCGAGTAGCACCAGTGTCCACCCACCAATCTTTAGGATTTCCGACAAGATTTGCCTCGGAAACATCTGCAGAAAGATTTATGACATCTACACCATTGGAAATTATATCCATTTCGGTTATATCGACTTTAGTAACCTTCTTACTTGTTCTTCCTTTGCTTTTGCAAAAATCAGTTCTTAAGAACTTCTCTGGCTGTTTATCATGATTCATTGGCTCAGTCCCAACGTAAGGAGAGGTTGGCGTAATGGCAATCACCATATCAGTACTGGTTTGAACATTAGTTTGACCAGTTTTAGTAGCCATAAATTCTAAATTATAAACCACAATTATAATTAGAATTTAATACTACACAGAAAATTAAAACAAAAAAACACGAAATTTTAAATTCTGTAAAAATAAAAGAAACAAGAATTGTAACTTTTATTTCCAATTAATTTGAAAATAAAAAAAATTATTTAAACAAATTAAACCAAATTTACAGAAATAAATTCTGTTAAAATAAAAGAAACAAAACAAAATGTAACTTTTATTTTCAATTAATTTGGAAATAAAATAAAATAAAATTTTATTTAACTAAATTAATTCCACACAGAAAACTAATCCAAATTCACAGAATTAAATTCTGTAAAAATAAAAGAAACAAGCATATGACTTTTATTTCCAATTAATTTGAAAATAAAACAAAATTTTATTTAGACAAATTAATTCCACACAGGAAATTAAATTCTGTAAAATAAAAGAAATAAGAATATAATTTTTATTTTTCAATTAATTTGGAAACAAAATAAAATTTTATATTTGACCAAATTAATTCCACACAAGAAATTAAATTCTGTAAAATAAAAGAAATAAAAATATAACTTTTTATTTTTCTAATTAATTTGGAAATAAAATAAAATTTTATTTAACCAAATTAATTTCACATGGAAATTTAAATCTCTTGTAACACTCCAATAATTAAAATACTGAAACAGAATTTTAATTAATGAAAACACAGAACATAATTTCTAAAAATCAAAATTAATTTTCTGACAAAATTTCACAAAAATATATTCTGAATTGTTAAGGACACCAGTATCGTACTACTAGTTGTCAAAGAAAATAGATAGTATATTACTACTATCTGTCGAATAGCATATAATCACTATTTGTTTTTCCAACCAGAATATTATTTTGTAAATCTACAGAAAATAATTTTCTTAGAAAATGAAACAAACGAAAAATTCTGTAAACAGAATAATTCGAATCTGTCTTAAGATTGTTGGAACAATCTTCTGTGTATATAAAATAACTTGAAATAAATTCAAACAAAATAAATAAACAACATATCGGATTTATTTATCGAACCAAATTAAAATTAAGACCAAGTCGAGTGTGTGATACTCTGTCCTTAAGACAGATTCGTCCCGCTACGGTACTTACGGTTGAGTGACGTCTATCTCCCAGGATACAATGATCTTCACAAATTGTAGTAGTACTCCAAACAATTTGTTCGGCGAACCAAACCTGTGTTCTAATACTCTCTTTATTTAATTCTAAAACTAAAATGTAGAATAATGTAAACAAAAATAGTTTGGACAGAAAGACAAAAACTTCAGACTGTTTTCGGATAGGAATTGGAACCCCCAAGACTACTGGATTTATGGAGTATTTATAGGCAAATTTCCACTGCCCCAAACAGGTGTGAATGGACTAAACAGGTGCAACAACAACAAGTGCCTTCAAACAATCAGTTAAAAATCGAATCTTACCGTTGCTATCTTGGAACAGCTTTTTCACATATTTTGAAAAAGGAGCCCTTGGTAGCAAAGTTCTAAACAGTTGGACCTTTGTTATATAAACCAATTGAAATATATATATATATATATATATGAAATTTTTTGAATATATATATATATTAAACTAATTTGAATAGTTTAATAAATAAATGAAGAGGTACAAATTTTAAGAAATCACTTAGGAACCTAAAATTTGGATTTAGAATTAAATTAAATTTCTACAATTACAAACTTTAAGAAACCACTTAGGAATCCAAAATTTGAATTTAGAATTAAATTAAATTCCCACAATAATTTTTATTGAAAAAATTCAAATGAATTTTATCTAAAAAATTAATGTTAGACCCGAAAACGACATCAACTTCCCATTCACTCATAAATGGTTTTGACGTACCATCTTCACCATGTGACTTGCCACGCGACAAAGAACACTTCACCTCTTTGGTCCCACCCCAAAAGACGTTTAGAGCCCACTCAATTTTGGCCTTAAAATCGACCCAAAATAAACCATATAAAACACTATTTTTTCCAACAGTAATAAATGTCAAGCAACTTGTAAAGGAGCCTTATCTGTAATGTAGGCCCTGCGTACTTCAATTGGGCACATGCCCCATGGGCAGTGGTGACTGACCAC
Source organism: Camellia lanceoleosa (assembly GCA_025200525.1). Classification (NCBI taxonomy): domain Eukaryota; kingdom Viridiplantae; phylum Streptophyta; class Magnoliopsida; order Ericales; family Theaceae; genus Camellia; species Camellia lanceoleosa. Next base: position 184,743,308 of record CM045763.1, on the reverse strand, counting down.
ATGATTAGATCAGCAGGTGTATTTTACATAGGTATATGTTAGCCGAAAAAATATTACTTTCTCCCTCGGGTGAAGCCCATGGACCCATTGCATGGAAATAAGACTTTTTGGTGCAATAAATGTAATTAGTAGATTTTATTATTAATATTTACTTAGAATTATAAGTAATTATTTGCTAGGATATTTGGTTATATTTCCTAAAATTGTTAGGGTTTAATTAGGGTTAATGGCTCACAAATCAATGTTTTAAAAACTAGATTGGTGAGCGAACCAAAAAAAGAATCGGGTGAATAGATCATCGGTTCAACTATCAAGTTGAATTGAAATTGAACCGTGACATCATAATTATTTTATAAATATATTAAAAAGTTACTTAATAATTATATAAAAATTAAGATATATTTATTTAAAGTATTTTTATATTTTAAGATACATATAATTTCATAAATATATCTATATTTATTTTTTTGTAAAATACTAATTATATATAATGTTTGAAAGAAAATATTATAATAATATATATTTAACAAATATAAACTAAAGTTAAAGGTGATATGGTGGTTATACTATTATTCCACTTTCAGGTGGTTTTTTTTTTTTTTTTGGATGTGGTACTTTTATGTGAAAGTGGACCTTAGTTTTCTAAAATTGTTAAATATGTGTTTGGAATAAAATATAATAAATACCATAAATAATATTTTTTAACTATATTTAAGCAAGGAGGTATGGTGGCTCAATGGAAACAAGCTGCCTTTTCAACCAAAGGTGCTGTGTTCGACTCTCACAAGCTTCAACACAGGAATAGGTGCGCGCGAGACTGGCCGGTTCACTTCAACTGGTGCCGATTCGTCCAATATATCGGTTCAACCGCGGATTTATCCGGTCATCTAAAATAGTCAATTTTGACGTCTAGAGGATAGACCAGACTACCAGACTATAGACCAATCGATGGGTCAACCGGCCGATCCGGTCTGGTTTCAAAACATTGTTATAAATATTAAGTTGCGTTTTATTATTCAGAGTTGATGAATAAAATTTGAGTGTGTTAAGGCTGTGACTTTATCCAACAAGTGATTTTTGGTAGAGAACTGTTTCAAATTTCAAATAAACCCCATGCCTCTATGTGCCACATGGCAGGCAATGACATAGGAGGAAATATCCTCAATATACCTTATTACATTTACCTGTGGTAAGGATTAGGGCTGCAATACCCACCAACAAAAAGGACAGTGGTCGTAAGGTAGCAATTTCGTTCATTTTGTTCAGGTTTTTTGTAGCCAAATAGAGCATCAATATTGGTTGTACAAGAAAATAAAAATACCATACTCTCCCACTAACCTTATCTTCACTATCCCCCGCAAAGGAGGCACCATCACAATAACGAACCTTTACTCTATTCCAATTGAAAAAATCTGCAATGAAACAAGACCTTTAGTCAGCAAAATGCTCATACACGCACATCCAGAACATAGCTACAAAAAAGAAAATAATAATAATAACAAAGGAGATAGAAGAAGGAAGTTGTATTGATGATTTAACTATGTAGTTTTTTTTTTTATTAAAAAAAAATAGGAACTAGATGTACTTTGAGATTGAGAGAATACCTGGATTTTCTTCGGCCTTATTGCTAAGTATTCCTGTAAATGGTATCTGCTTTAACGTGTACACTTTAACGTGTAAAAGTAAAAATGTAAGAAAAAGGACAAGTATTTTCAAGCTGTCTCACATACCTCCAATTGAATGAGCCAACTGCTTGCTCCTGAATCATATCCGCGGTGGAAATGATAACCAGGTAACGTTCCGTCCAAACATACTGTAAAAGTAAACCACACCACAAGATAAATGGGGGAGGGGAAAATTAGGTAGATTTCATAACAAGGAAAAGTAAGTATCTAATATCGCAATCATTAAAACTTCAAATAAGATGAGATATATAACTTTGAAGCTATGTTATCTTGAATGCAGATTGTTCCAATACAAGGAATGGGAACATAAATGTAGCATATCACATACTCTAAAATGTGGTGTATGATAAAGGTAGGGTCATTTAGATCACACTAATAAAATTTAAAAGAGTATTAAATAATGATAGCAATTATATTTTAATAATTAGACATCCAATAAAGTATAGCTATGAATTAATTATGTTAAAACACAATTCTAGAAACATTAGGGCCCAATTGTTTTACATTTGGTCAGGCAAAAACTGCATTCTCTCTAGTTCATATATTTGATTTTCTTCTTTACCTCCTACAGGAAACTTTCAAGCAAATATTTAGGAAAAATTTTGGAATTGTCAAATTTTTTTTTTTTGTTTTGGGACAAAATTGTACCACATTAAGGCATTTTTTTACTTGTTTAAAGACCAAGAACTCCAACCAGCCCAACCTATCATCCAATACAAAATCTTATCAATAAACTCCGGATACGCACAATCACCCACAAATCACGTGTCAATTAAACCCGAGTGTTTTATTGCCTCATGAGACTCAATTCGAGAAGTATCCATAGCAGACCTCTCATATTTAAGCCCTTAGCCACTGGGCCACCCATAGGAATTGTCACAAAGTAATGATGATTACGCTAACTCTACTACTTTACGGGTTGAGTTTCTTTCAAGTTCAAAACTAAATTTGAAACAATTTGAGAGGCTTACAAAATGAACAATTCGGATCATTAAAACAGATCCGTTGTATTCGATTCAGATTTAAATTTGAGAAGCCCAATCCTTTTACTAAAAGGGCATGTTGATGCATCATTAATATGAGAAAATGATAGTTGTGAAGACCTAAATTTAGCCAACCAAATCCACTAATTACTATCAGTACTACCAAACAACATTAATTGATAGCAACAGGCTAACCAACTAGACCTAGCCTAATTAGTCACCATGACTTTCTTGTGTTTGGTTGGGAGATTTGGAAAGGGATTTGGAAATAAAAAGGAAAAAGGTGTGTGAAACTAGGTGAAATGTAGATATATTTTATTCACATTTTATTTATTTTTTTTCTTTCCCGTTCCCTTTCCCTTTACAAATCCCTTCCCAAATCTCCCAACCAAACACAACATTAAGGGCTTAGTCCTAATGAGAGGTCATGGGTTCAACTCTTCCTAAGGTCGTGTTTGGTTCAAAGATTTTGGGAGGGATTTGGAAAGGAAAATGGAAAACTATGTGAAACTAGATAAAATATAGGTATATTTTATTCAAATTTCACCATTATTTTCCCTTTGCCTTTCCATTTCTAAATCCCTCCCCAAAACATTTGAACCAAACACGGCCAAAGGGCAGTTGAATAAGGAGGAAAGTACTGGATGATTTATAAGGATGGGAGGCTAACTCTATAATCTAACCATTATCAACAAACTTTTTAGCAGATAAAAAAACACAAAACAAACAGGCTAACAAATTGATATGATTATGCCATTAATATCATGCCATGACACAAAAGCACCTCAATCAGATCACTCACCCAATAAAAGTAAACCAAGAAAAAAGGAAAACATGAAAACGCGTAACAAAATCAATCAATAATTAGAAATCAGTTTTAAAAAAGCAAAAAACTTGCTTTACCAAATAAAGAATACAGTGAAAAGTAACATCAATCAATATAGAATTATGCATAGTTAGCTTAAGATTCTACAATTAGCAGCAAATCCATAAAGTGGCCATAATGTAGAAAATTCTCAAAAAAAAAAAAAAAAAAATCATTTTAGAAAACAAAAAACATAGAGAGAGAGAGAGAGAGAGAGAGAGAGTACCAGCGCCTTTGGCAGCAGCACCTTGAATGAGGGTAAGACCGACGATGAGAGGATTATTACCGTTGGAAGCAGAGACTCCATAGAAAGATTCAAATCGAAGCTCTGTCAGATTGAAATACTCAAACCCATCTACACATTTACTAACAAACCCAACAACAAATAGAACCCATAAACCCATACGCTTCCTCATAGGTGTGTCAATCAATCACTAGCCTACAACACTGAAAATCTATATATAGAACCAAATATGGAAACAATGTTATGAATTTTAGAGAGAGAGAGAGAGAGAGAGAGAGAGAGGAGCAGAGATCTTTGAAACTGTTAAAGCAGTCACGCCATTGATAAGAGTGGGGAGAGCTAAGCGAAGTATAAATAGTGTGCTTTTTGCAGGGCATTGGTAATAATTGTGTTAATCGCACGTTTGGAATCTAGTAGGGAAAGCTAAAGTCACTGTCACCATAAGTAGAAAACACGGACGATTCAACACCGTTTGACACAGTCCTGTTTTTTTTTTTTTTGGGTTTGATTCTACACCGTCTGACACGGTGGAGGACCCCGGTTCTGCTTTTTTTTTTTTTTTGGTTTGAAAACTGCTAGGAACTTAAGGGAAATTCCATTTCCACACACTATTTCCTCTCTTTTCACATCTTTTCTTAATACACACATTAAATAAATTTAAATTATCAACTTTCACTTAATACACATCTTCCCATACCAAAAATACTCTTATCATCTTCATCCTCCAAACCCTAACCCTAACAAGCCACCACTGCTTTTATTTTTTCAAGCTAACTGGTATTGAGTTTCATCATCTGCAGATGACATAAACATTGTTTTTGTTTACATCTATACAAATTGGCAATACCTCTTACAGTTGAAACAAATTGAAATCTGCATAATCATTCAAGAATCAAAATTGTTGCTTTGATTTTTCTTCTTTTTGTTCCAACTGCCATCAATGAGGCCATGAGGAAGCAAGTTCTCAAACTTCTCACAGCAAGAATTGGGATTACCAAATGTCAAATATTTAGTTATGACATCATCTGGGTTTTAAAAGGAAGATTCATTTGGGTTAAAGGATATGACTAACAGGAACAAAATAGTGATTGGAGGGTGAAAGATAAAATTAAAAATGAAAAACTAGCAAAGCAATGAAAGGTAAAATTTTTGCAACAGTTTAGATAATTCTCAGAGTGAAATACGTCATGAAGTAAACAGAAAACGAAAAGGCTGCTACCAGAATATATTTGTTAGCTAGAAATGATGAGGCACAAAGTCAAAAAAGAAGAAAGTGAGATTGAATGAGAAAAATAATAATAATAATAATAATAATAATAATAATAATAATAATAATAATAATAAATTATGAGATGGATCACAGATTCACAAAGATAGTTTGAGAGAGTTAGAGTTAGGGTTTTGGGAAAGGGATATTTTGGTAATTTAATTTTAAGACAAAAATGTAATAAAAAAATCATTTAAGTGTGTGGAAAGAGAGGGAGTAGTGTGTGGAAATAGAATTTCCCGGAACTTAACGTTATGTTGGTTAAAAGATTTAAGAAAAAATAAAAAATAAATAAAATATATTTATAATTTGTTTAGTTTTATATATATATATATATATTTTAAACTTCTTTCTAAATTTTTTGATTAAATTTTTTAATCAAACACAAAGTAAGACTCGGTCGTGTCGTGAGATGAGATGAGGTGAGAAAACAAATAGTTATGATTTGAGAAGTTAAAATTTGGCTTTTTTAAGTTAAAATTTACAAAAAATAAAAAATTAATGGCGAATTATTAATAACAATGATTGAGACCCTTTTTTTAGAATCCCACAACTTTTTTGGATTTCAACCATTGATGGTGTGGATCCCACACATACATCAATGGTTGAAATACAAGGGATCTCCAAAAAAAGAGGTCCAAACATTTTTGTTATATTAATAGTCTTTATAGTTTGAGATTTGTATCACTTTAGTCTATGACTTTTTAATTGTAATATATTTGATTCTGAATTTTAAATCTCGTTCTAAATGAGGACAATTGAAAATATTATTGTTACATTTTAAAAGCAAAATCATCAATTTGATAAAATATAAATTAGTTTGATAAAATTAATGTCAAAAAAATATTTTTAAATTTTTAAAAATTATTTCTAATTACCAAAGATAAAATTATATAAAAATGATAAATCTTTTATATTTTATTTTTTGATCAAATTAATTTTTAATATATATTTGGATGATGATCATGTAATGGATGATTATTCTTGTTGATACTTTTAGATGGTTATTATGCAATAAATTATTGTATTTGTTGTTAACAGATATTTTTTTATAGTTATCATATAATGGATGATTATTAGGCTTTTAATATATAATTGATACGTTTAATCTATGAAATATTTTTAGTTTTGGATTTTTTGATTAAATGGATTGGTTAATAATGACGTCAAAATTGTTATCATGTTTTACTTTTGAAAGACTAAAAGCTAATTTAATGAAAATAAATATCAAAAATATATATTTTTACCCTATCAAAAGATAAAATTATATAAAAATGATGTATCGTTTTTCACCAATTTAATTTTTAGTTTCTTAGAAAAAAAAAATTGAAAATAGATTTTGAAAATCCAACAAAATAGAACTTTATAACTAAAAAATTTTCAACATTATTTATTAAATAAAATGTCATTATATTTCAAACAACATATAAGTTAACTAATACAAAATAAATTGTATGACAATTTTGCCCTTCAAATATAGTAATAATGTCTTCAATTGTCCTTATTTGAAACAAAATTCAAAATTCATGATCAAATGTATTACAATTGAAAGGTCAGGGACCAAAGTGATACAAATCCCAACCTATAGGAACTGTCAATGTAATTCACCCAAAGATAAAATAGACTAAAATAGCTAATAAGATAAAATATCACATCAAATTCATAATCATTTTACTTTTTCTCTCACAAACATTACATTTAATTACAAAAAAAAATATATATATAACTTTCTTCTCAAATACAAATATTTTAATCTACTAAAATAGCCAATTTCCCAAATAATACTATTATATTTGAATGAAAAAAATAAAAGAGAAGGTTGGGTAGAGTAAATAAAATAAAAGAAATGAAAGTATTTTATTTTATCTTACTGAAATAACCTTTCATATTAATAACTTTTGTTTTTTCATAATTTTAAAAAACTTTCTTTAATCCCAATTAATTTCTCACAAAATCTCACCACTTTTGGTGAAAAGTAAAACATAAGTTTGGAATCATTTTCTCACTATCTCTCATCATTTGTCACCTACTTGACGATCCAAACAAGTGAAGAGGTGTCTTACCATTTCTTTTATTTTCTCACCAAACCTCTCTATCCAAATGGAGTGTAAAAGATTTACCAAATTTTCTACTAAATGTCTTACATAGATGTACAATTTACACCATGTAAGTCACATGTGCATCCCACACTTATATGAGATATTTGATAAAAAATTTAATTAAATTTTTAAAATCTCCAGCATTACTATTTTTGTTTTGCTTTTTGGCTTTTTCATTTATTATTGTAGAGAAAACAGTATTTTGCTCTTCAAACTATAACTTAAAAAATTATTTCAATTCTTATTCTTTTAATAATATTAATTTTATATTTAAAACTATTTGATTTTAAACTAATTTTATCTCGCCGTTTGTTGAGGTTTATAATCAAACAAAATTGTTGACATTTTACTGAAATTTCATTTAAAATTTTATTTTATCCTAAATTATCTTTAAAATATCCATTTGATCCCAAAATTAGTTTTATTTAAGAATCTAATTTATGTTTTGGCATAATTTGATAGTAAAATAAAATTTTAAATGAAATTTGGGTGTGATATTAGTTATTTCTATTTGATTATAGACATTAATTAGTGATGGAGTAAAATTAATGTAAAATTAAATAATTTAATTATAAAATTTATATTGTTAAAAGAATAATTGAATTGAATTTTGACTGCTAATTTAAAAGACAATGATATTTTTTTCTTTATTTATTGTATGCACTCCGCTTTACGGTTGTATCGGTGGGCTGCCTGGCTTTGTAATTTATGGGGATCTGTTTGCCACCTGTGACACGCGGCGCAAAACACGTGACGTTGGATTTGATTTCGCGGTTTTTGATACAACAATGATTTAGATCACTAAAAAATATACCATTAATAGTACTAATGCATTGAAAATGGCAATAAAAAAAAAGAACAAGGCATAGAAAGTGGACGGGACTCACTGCCACATTATTAGCGCTTCTCCTAGTGCTCTCTTTTTAATGCTCTCAAGTATTTTTCGTTTTGGATATGGTAAAACGGTGGTCGTCAATGTAGGTGATTATATTAGGCCCGCAAGGCCAACGGGTTGACTCGAATCTGTTTTGTTTGCCCCATTGCTTATGGTTTGGTTTGGGATTCTTTTTGCCCAATTTGCGGGTTTGTGTGATATTGATAACAATAATATTATAAATTTAGATTTAGACTTGGTTTGGGGTGTTTTAAAAATTTAAAAAGTCAAAAAGTTATAAAAAAAAAATTAAAAAGTCATCACTATTCACAAATTAAAAATATTAAAAAATTAATATACATAATATTTTAATACAAATCAACTTTACATGGTTTCCGGGATTGAATTGATGGCTTTAGTACGTGAAAGGAATAAAAAAAATTACATATATATTCACTAAGTTGGATGGTAATGTTGGACCCGTGGAGGCCCACCACAGATCTCGTTTTGATAATCCGAACCATTCATTATGTACAACTCGTCCAGTACTATATAAATGTAAAAAATCACGTTAATTAGATATCACTAACTACATGATCAAATCAGTTTTGTACAAAAAATGGATGATATTATAATTAACGGTTAAAAAAAAACTAATCCGATCAGATAACTATAGATATCCGATCAACATGATTTTTTACAAACATATAATACTCGATGAGTTGTACACATTGAATGGTTCCAATTAGCAAAATAGGACATGTGGTGGCCCCCACTGGCGAAAGAGCACCGTCAAAATGGTTGCCTGAAAAGGAGGCAACCATTTCCTATTACACCACTTAGCAAACCAAACTTGCCACCATACAGTCAAAAAGTCAAAACTTTTCCTACTCACTAATTTTTACAATTTTTTAATACATTTTTTCGTAAAGTCAAAAAGTTAACCCAAATATTGATCTTTTCTTCCTCAACTTTTTAGTCTAAAAAGATAAAAAGTACACTTATTTAGAACACCCAAACAAACCCTTAATTACTCAAATTATTTAAAATTATGATTTTGTCGTCTTGATTTTTTTGACACCTGGATAATATATTACACAAATTTCTACACATTCTCATTCTAGACGAGTTCGTACATTTAGGGCAATAGACTATTCTATTGATAATCATGACAAATAGAGTTTTTAAGGATACAAAATGAATTACTACAAAATAGTCTATATTATGGTTTGAGTGGGAATTTGATACACAACTCGTTAATATAACTTAAATTGTATATGTAATTAGAGAGTTAGGATCGATCATTTTTTGATACAGGCATGAATAGTTATGTTGATGATGGAGAATTCAGCCATGCAGAGATAAAAATAAGCAAAAAAATGAAAATGCATGACACAAAACACCACACCAAGGGAGAGATCTCGAGCAAAAATCTCGTGCGATCTCCTCCAAAAACCAATATATATATATATATATTAAGCTTTGTGACTTGCCATGCAAGTGCACCTGTCATGGAAAAAGCTAGATGACAAAGAATAGTCAAGACATTAGAAATTGCTATGTGGGATCAGATGGTATGACTGCTATTGTGAAACTCCTTCAACCCCATGACCAGGATCAAGGCAAATGTAAGAAAGAGTCTTGGATTGAAGATAGTATCAACAACTTGCTGGCGCCACATTTAAACCATTCAATGCAAAAGTGACACGTGGCAAGCAAGGGGTACCTTGCAGAATACATCAAGATAATAAAGAGTCTCACCTTCAAAGATGCCCACGTGAGCTTCAAATGCAAGTCTTCAATAGGCAAACATTATAAGTAACGTGTGAGAGGTACATGAAGAGAGAGTTAATAAAGAATAGTTGCTAACAGTTACACACGTACAAAGAAAATATTGTGGTCCTAAGAAATAGCTAGAAGGAAGGAGATCATGGAAAGAGAGATTAGCCTACTGCTTCAAACGCGCCACAAAAAGACTATAAATAAATGGAAGCAAAGACTGAAGAGACTCCCGACCAAATTCAGACTCTACGTCTTTGTCAATTTTATTTTTCTTTAAATTTTGCACTTTACTTTTTTGCATTACACTTATTTTTCATAGGAGTATATTAGCCTTGTAATTCCAGAACTCGGTCGGTGAAATTGCCCTTACTAAAGGTAACATATTGTAATTGTTTATTCAATTAATCAATTGCAATTTTCCGCCTAGTCTTTTCCTCTCATTCTATTACAAATTTAAATTACAAGCTTTGGTTCATCTTTTCAACAAAACACAGTAAAGTTCTCTTCATTGAGGCTAAGAAAACTTTAACACATCACATGATATGAATTGGCATTTATTATCTGTAAGGATTTTTCAAATCCTTACTGGCATGTTTCAATTACATTTTTAACCTTCAAAGTGTCAAAATAGCCAACACAACCCAAGTCTTTTCTGGCCACTTTGACGCAGAGCTCTTTGACTCAATCACTTCAATCTTATGCTTATCTTTTTCCATCTTTTGGAATATGTGCATATTTTGCTCTCTTTTGTAGTGTGTTGCTGCTAAAGTTGCTGGTATTGTGGGTGTTGATTCTTGTAATTTGTTTGCCTTATTAGTTGCTGTTAGTTTATTTTGTTGTGGTGTGTTGAACTTGATGTATTTATGATTCTATCTATTATTTGCTTTATGATTTCCTCAAGAAAAAAGATACAAGCATAAATATGATGCAATTTGCAACATGAATATTAAATAAGTTTTGTTAGGGTTGAACACACATAATTCAAATACAACCTCTTTGACCTTCATGTTGACACGTAAACATGAACTTGCTACTATCTCGCAAGCATGAACGGACACATAATCCTAATATACAGGACAAACACATATATTAACAAAAATTTTAAAAAGAAAGTATAGACTACAACATTAATCTTTACTGAAATAAAATGTGCAAATGACAATATATATATATATATATAAACATAATTTCCCATATTCATGTTGAGTTATAAAAAATAGCAATTGTAAGACATTTTATTGGGCCTAGAGAAATCAATTTTTTGGTATATTTTATCATAAATATAAGTGAATCTGTATTATTTAAAAATAATTAATAGTTAATATTAGTATGTAAAAAGGGATTTTAAATCGTAAACGGGCAATCGCTCTATTTTATCCTCCTACTCTACATCTAAAAAGTGCATTTAAATATGATTAACTCAAAATAGTTATATTTTCATGAAATTGCAAGTGAGCATGTGTCTTGTGCAAGTAAAATTCATGACATAGTACATAACTATCACTTATTTCGATTTGCACCTCTATTTAAGTACAATTACTTTTATTTTCTCATATATATTATCATTGTAACTATTAATGTTTAAACATGTCACCATTATACATCTAATGTAAAATAATTTTGCTTGAAATATGTTGTATAATTTGTTTATAATCTAAAATAAACTTATGCTATCCGTGTTAGAAGTGTCATATTCAAGTTGACACGATTATAAAGAGGTCAAGTTAGTGTCAAAATAATGGGAAGTGTTTGGGAGTGTTGGGGTATGCTGGGGTATTATGGTGAAATCCACATTCAAAATAAAATGAACTTTTTATGATTCATTTTGTGTTTTTATTTACATTAGTGAAACAAAAATCATGATAAATATAAAAATTAATTATATTGATTAACTTGTGAGTGCTGGATTACAGTGGTGTTAGGGGCATGAAAAGTTTTTCTAATTATGAAACTTTAATATAAACATGCAAATTGCATTGAATGTGCTTTTTTCAAAAATAAATTAGAATAATATTATATGCACCAATTAGTGTACTAACTAATGTATCAATTGATGATATGTCATAATTTAAAAGGTTTTTGATATTTGTAATATAATTAATGATGGAGTCAATAATAATATCATAACTAGTGTTGGTACACTAATTGGTACATGTAGCACCACCAAATAAATTATAATATAAAATACTATTGATAGATACCCATTTACAAATAAAATTAAAAAGATAAGGGGATATCAATAAAGTTATTCCATGAGTAATTATTTAATTATAAATTTTGTTAGCGAGATTCCTAAAATGTATACTAACAATCTTAAAAATAATTATACATTATTTATAAAACTTTGTATAATGTAGTGTAAATAATGTATAATTATTTTAAATTTTATTAATTAATACTCATAAAATGCTTATTAACAATGCTCGTATTTTGACAGTTTGTGTTCTTTATAATTACTACATTGGTGTCAACAATTTTAATCAATTGAACCACTTCATTTTAGTCATCTCTTTCATGATCGAGTCCTATTTCACTATTTTTGTGCTAGTAATCTAGACCATTCAAAATGGTGAAAATCCAAATTCCATCTGCATTATCGAAGTTATATATTGAGTTAAAAAAAGCACATTTGCATTACTAAATAAGAAGTAAATGGTACATGCAAGTCTCATTAATCTTTTAATTCCATATTTAATTACAGGATTAAAATGGTGGGAATAAGCACATTATTCAAAATCTAAATTTACAATAAATCAATCTCAATTATTCAACAAACCTTTTGCGATTCGTTCTCTGTTCTATTTTGTGTTCTTAACCGTTAAAAGTTCCATTTGGTTAAGATTGTGCTAGGGTAAGTCCCATGTAAAATTTTAAATTTTGTCAATTTAAACTCTAATTACCTATTTTATTAAGTATGGAAAAAAATGTATTTTAATTATTAAACTCAACGAAAAGGTATTTCAATCTACAATGAGTTTAATGACTAAAATATTATTTTTTTCGTCAGTTTTACTTGATAGAAATAGACAAATGGTTTATATTAAAAATAAGTAAAAGGATTAGGATTTGAATTGACAAATTAAAAATTCAGAATTTATTTTGTTAGAAGGGATAAACCTTGATTTTTTTTTTTTTTTATTTTTTCCTCCTGGAATTTTTTATTTCAAGAAGTCCTTTTTTATTTTCAACTATTTTTATTGCTAGACGATTTTGCCTTCAATTGAAAGGGTAAAAGAACTCATGCGTGGAGGGCTTGACATGATTGTTGATGTGGTGAAATTTTATCCTTTTTGTCTTTTAAACTTTAAAATGTCATAAATTTCATATTACATATCTTTTTTATAAAATTTATATTTTTAGAATTTTCTTGTCAAAATTTATCAAATAAGACCAATTTTGAATATAAAAAAATATTTTAAAAAATAATCATTGTGTTTAGTTTCAATTTTTTTAATTTAGTTTTTTGAAGATTGAGCTTTTTATTTTTCGTAATTTTTATTTTTAGTGAATATTTTTTAAATTTGAAGTATTTTTTTTACTTTTTTAGATGCACCTTAGTTAGATGTATCTAAATAGTAAAATATTTGTGAAAAAATATTTTAAAGAATTAATAAATACACAAAAATATGAAAAATGTACTAAATTTTCAATTATTTTTTTGTGTGTATTTTTTGGTATTTAGTGTATTTTTTAAAGTTTTTTTCACAACTATTATATTTTTTAAGTGTATATATGTTAGGTGTGTCTAAAAATTAAAAAAATTGCTTAAAATATTAAAAAAATTCATTGAAAACATTAAAATACGGAAAATAAAAAAATAAAATTTTCTAAAAATTAACAAGCTCAATAATTTGGCAAAGTAATTGTATACACATTGTTGTGCAAAATTGAGAAATTTCTCAATTTTAAAATTAGAAAAAACTAGGAAATGAGAAATTCTCAATTTCATATCGCTATAAAAATTAATATTTTAATTTTATAAACTTTATATTGAATATTGATCTTATTTAATAAATCTTGTTGCGTACATCCTACAAATATAATTTTTTTTTAAAAAAATAATACAAGTTATGAAATTTTAAAATTTGAAATAATAAAAATAAAAATACTAAGATAAGTTATTTGGTACTCATAGGGTATGATTAAGTGGTGCATGAATTGTGATTAATAAAGGGAATGTGACTCACGACTTTATATTAGTCATAAAAACCGGACATTTTGGTGATTTGTCATATCAAAAATGCTTCGGACCCCCACTGGGGGTCGACTCCCAGTGAGGTGGCGCGCCGTGATTGGACAAAAAAAAAAACTCTTTTATTTTATTTATTTATTTTTTTTTGAGTTTCAGCCAGTGGAGACTCGCCACCTCACTGGAGGTGCGACCCCCACTGAGAGTCTGCAGCATAGTTGTTTGTCATATATATGGAGCATTTAGAGTACCTAATAATTTTTTCGTCAGCTAGGTACACGTATTTGCATGTGTGGATATTTCTTAAACAAAAAGCCATACGACTCGTTAAAATAAAATATCTTGAGGAAGACACCTAACCTCAAATAATTTTATAAGAGGACTTCTCACTGCCCCAAATAGATATCTAAGTGAATTGCATTGATTAACACATGGGTGCATGGACTATGTGTGGTTAGGAGCATGCAAAGTTTTTCTAATTATGATACTTTAGTATAATTCATGCAAATTGCAATGAATGTTCTTTCCAAAAATAAATATACAGTATAAACTGCAGCTGCTACAATTTACAAATAAAAATGAATAGAAAAAAAGATACCAATAAAGATATTACAAGAGTATTTATTTAATTAGTAATTTTGTTAAGGGAGATTTACTGTGTATATAGCGATCCCGGTTTTCTCTCCTTTGGTTGTTGTATACCGGACTAGGTTCCGTGGATGTTTGCTGTTGTATATGCTTCTTTTTTGTCCTTTAATTCATTGTATTTGAGTTTTAGGATGTGTTGGGCAGGTTTGTAACAGGTTGGTTGTGTTTGGGAACAAATGGTTGTTGCCCAGATTTTGGTGTCTTCGCTCGAGCGAGGCTTTTGTCGCTCGAGCGAGCTCTTTGTTTTAGTTTCTTCGCTCGAGCCAGGGTTCCTTCGCTCTAGCGAGAGTTGAGTGTTGTGTCTGGTGGCTCAAGCGAGAAGTCTTGCGCTCGAGCTTGCGTCTGCGTCTGGTTCTGGACCTGAAAGTTGCAATTCTTGGGTCGAGCGAGCTTGCCTTCGCTCGAGCGAGCGAGGGCTATGTTTTGAATTTCTTCGCTTGAGCGAGCTTTTCTTCGCTCGAGCGTGCTTCTGGGTTGCAGACCTGAAGTTTCGAATTGTTGGCTTGAGCGAGACTTTCTACTCTTGAGCAAGGTTTCTTTGTGTTCAGTCGCTTGAGCAACCACTCCTTCGCTTGAGCGAGCCTCGATTATATCAGTTGGCAGCAGCAGTCTCCTTCATCACTTTTTGATACACTTTACATTTCAAACCCTAGATTCGACTCTCTCTCTCTCTCTCTCTACATATACCTTCTCTCTAAGGTTTCATCTACTTCTAGAGTGTTTCTACCCTAATCTCTTTGTAAGAAAGATAGAGGGTGGTGTGGGCTTCACTTTAATCTGAAAAATTGTGGATTTGGAGCACTTTGAGTTTCACCTCTCTCCTCCTTTGAGCTCCAAAAACTAAGGTAGGGATATCCTACTCCATCTTATGAGTTTTGTCATAAATTTTAGTCATTTTGATTAAATGGTGTTGTTTAGTAATTTTGAAAAAAGTTAGGGTTTGACTTATAATCATATTAAGAGGGGCTTTGTGTTTTGAAGCTCCATGTGCATATAAGACTTTGGGAATATGAGTTTGTGAGTCAAATTGGTGGAATTTGGTCTTATGATCAATATTTGAGAAAAAAGGGGAAATGCCCTAATTGTGTTGAATAATTAATTTGTGGAAATGTGAAATTGAGTTGAAATTCATAAAATTGGAGAATTATGAGTTTGAATGGTGCAGTTGGATTAATTAGTCACTCACCTATGAGAATGTTGATATTATATCTGTTTGATGCATTTATTATCTGTTAGAAATAACTACTTTGGGCTATCGGTGGAGGATAGTCTTGATTGTTGTAGACACTGTATGTTGATTACGGAAAACTGAAACTAATCATCTAGAATATGTCATTGAATATGACGGTTGGAATAATACATCGAATATGTGTATTGATTGATCATTGTGTATAATAAGTGTTTAAATACATTGTATATGTATATTGTTTGGGAGGAGATAGGAGATGTACTCCATGGTTTGAGAGGAGATAGGGGATGGACTCTCAAACCTGTTTGGGAGGAGATAGGGGCTAGACTCCATTAATACAGCAAATATGTGTATTAATTGAAGTATTGAAGTATTTTTTATATGAGTCGTAGTCTCATTGAATTGTGGTTATTGGAAGTGTTGTTATATAAGTTGTTATCCCATCTAATTGTTTGGTCAGGTTCTGAGCCATGTTTATGAATTGAATTGGTTAAGTAAAGGATAGTGGATTGAAACATGTACATAATTGTCATGGAACTGTATTGGGTTGTAAGTTGGTTCACAAGTGTTGATCATTTACCGAATGCTAATGTTTTAGTCATTTCTCATAATTGGTTTAGTATATTTCTACTGGGTATTGACTCACCCTATATGGGACATCATTCTCAGGTACAGGTAATATGCCACCTCCAAGGACGTAACTTGGAAGGCTTAGAGGCGGAAGAACTTTTGTTGTTATATTTTTGTGTATTACATGTACATTCGAGCCAATGGCTTATTTGTATAAAGAGTTAGAACTCTTCTTTTGTTGAACCCAAGTGTTGACTTGGAAAGTTGTAAGCTCGTAGGGCATTTACTTTTGTTAACATGTAATACTTTTGTACTAAATACTCTGATGAATGGAAATATGCTTTATTCTCTTATGTCTATGCATGTCAAGAATGTGGGTTTATTTGTATTATTTTGAGGGCGTTACAGTGTAGGTCTTAATAGGTGGGTTTATTGTCCAATAGGTCCTGTAAAAATTAATAGTGTTTTTCATCAAATACTGTTAAAAAAAATCACTAATTATTAATTTTTAGTGACAATTTAAAAATTGTAATAAAAAATGTCACTAATTATAAGTTTTAGCGACAATTTACAAAAATATCACAAAAAGTCACTAATTTTTAACTTTCAACGACAGTTTGAATAATTCATTATTAAAAAACGTCACTAATAGTAAGTTTTAGCGACAATTTATAAAAATTGTGACAAAAAAGCAACTAATTATCAATTTTTAGTGACATGTAAAAAATCGTCACAAAAAATTATTTTTAGCAATAATTTTATTAGAACTTATTTTTAATAGAACTTGATTGGAATTAAGGCCAACTATTAGTACCTATTGATAGTTTACCCTTTTGTTAATGAGTGTCCTAATAATACATATTAACAAGCTTAAAATGATTGTATATTATTTACAAAAATTGTGTAATGTAAATAATATACAATTATTTTAAATTTTGTTAATTAATTTTGTTGAAAACTATAAAATATGCTAAGAAAATATTCCTTTATTAGATACAACTCATCAAATTTATATGCTAAGAAATTATTCCTTTATTAGATACAATTCATCAAATATTAATTAATTAATTTATTTATTTAATGATACAAATATATTAATTGTAGAAAAAACGATTACATCAGAAGATGATCAGAAACCCACAAAGGGAGGTAAGACAAGGAGTTACACCAACAGCTGAGAATCCCCTTCTAGGCAGACATCTCTCATGCCCATCACAATATAGGGTGGCTACAGACCCATGACCTGTCCAACTTGTCCAGCCTAACTTGATATTCTTAGAATTAAAAAAAAAAGTTCATAGGATCAGGCTAAGCTAAAATTTTGTATGTATTTAGGTTTCGTTTGAAAATATATTATTTTAGTAATTTTTTAATTTTTTATGAGCAGATGTATAGAAAAGTAGAGAGAGTGATGTGACAATTTATAATGATTTTTTGACTAAAATATATAGTTGACAAACGAAACCTTAATATTTGAGCTAGACTTGGAATAAGGAATTTTAGCCTAACTAGGCTCATTTATAAAATATTAATTATAATTATATACTATAATAGTTATAAAATAAAGTTAAAAAAGCAAAAAATGCATATATAATTATTTTTAAGACTTATGTTAAAGTTTCAAATTCAAACAATTGTTTAAGGTCCCTCACTCCCTGTGAACACGCTCATACTCCCCTCGAACCCTGTTCTCTGCTGCGGCGTGTGGATGCCCTCCATTGGTGTCTTGGTGGTGGGTCCCTTACTTGGTGGGGGTTAATTCCTAACTGGCAACCGGTTACCCCATGAATAGGGCCCAACGGGACCGTGATGACACCACAGAGCCTTTTTTTCCGGTTCAAACAAAAACAAAAAAAACCAATAGTTTAATATCCCTTAAAAAAAAAAAAAAAGTACTAGCCTATGGATTCGTTTGGGAAGCCCAACTTGAGACTTTTTTTTAACTATTTTAATCACAAAAAACAAAATAAACTTTTTAACTTAATAAGACAAAATATCACATCCAACTCATAATCCTTACATTCTTTCTCTCACAAAAAAGTTAAAAAAGTCAAAAATCCTTTCCAAACTATACTTTTTAGTCTCAGGCAAAAATAACTAAAAAAGTCAAAAAGTCAATCTACTTCTCAAACGAAGGCGATATATATTAAGTTAAGCGGATGAGTTTGAGATTTAAAATTTTTTTAGGGTTGAAATGATTAAATTGAATTTGATGTCGAATCAAGCACCATTTTGAATGACATACATCTTTTTAGTATATAGTGTAAACCTAGTTTGAACATAGCCTCGCTTAAAATTTATCTACCTCTATAATTAGAACCTTTCTAGAAGCATATAATTAGAAATGCAGCGAGCTTAAAAAAATTAATAAACTATAAAAACACTCAAAAATTTACAAGTCATGAAAGTATTTGTTTAGGTCTCCAGTGAGTTTTTTAAAAAGTTGCCTTTTTTTTTTTTTTTTGGGTAAGTTCTTGGAAACTATTTCCAAATTTAGAGAACCTTTCTGGAAGCATATAAGAGCATCCATGTCAAAGTAATTAAACTTTTAGATAAATTTTAGCTAAAAAGCTATTTTTCTATTTTAGCTAATATGTTTTCTATTCTATTTAAATATTCTTTTGAAATCACATTTTTTCAAATGGACATTATTTTCAATTGTCATATTTTTTAAACATACATTTTTATAATGGTCATATTTTTCAAATAGAAAATGCAAAACTATTATAATACAAAAATGATGTGGTAGTAGAATACAAATAAATAAAAATTATTTTAATGGATTTTTTATTTTGAAACGAAAATTTTATATTAAACCATATTATTTTGCATGAATTTTCTATTTATCTATTTTGACTACTCTTTTTAAATGAACACTTTTTCAACCTATCATTTTTTTTTTTTTTTTTTTTTTTTTTTTTTGAGGATGATTCCAATTATTATTTTGTATTCAAAGTATACTGTCGGCCCAATTTCATTGAAAGTTTGGGAGCCCTTTATCAATATTCTATCAATAATGCAAGGGGTCAGAACTAATTTGTCAAGAGGCTTCATAAATGAGTTGACAGTGACCAATTCATCTTGGTGGACTCCTAATATATTATTAAAAAAAGAAAAAAAAAAAGAGAAAAAATATATGAATATATTTTATTTAGAGAGAGAAAGTTCTGTAATTCTATATTCCTTTTTCTTTTTTTGAGAATAATTAAAACTGCATATATATAAGGATATAAGAACATAGATAGTCCTCATACAAAGAATTGAACAAATATAAAAAAAAAAATCAAAAACTAATTCTAAAAATGCAAGAGCTAGCATCATCAACACGTCCAAACGAAGATCAAGAATTTTTTACCAGCAACCTCACACCGCAAGCCTCACAACAAATCCTTGCAAAGATATTAGAACACATCCAATATAAACATAAGTATAAGAATAAAAACAAATTACAAGATTAGATAGTTCTACGCCAAGGAGGTCGACAAAAGATAGGGGTTGCTGAAGCTGTCTTCAATGCATGGCTCTCTCTTGTGCTTGCTAAAATCAAGATCATAGGGCTGAATCTTGGTGCTCAAATTCTCTTTGGGCCACATACACAGAATTCCCAACATGCTCAAGAACTAGTGCTAGCAACTAAAGTCTGTTGGAAAAATATGATTTTTATAGGCTTATTTTGGGCTAACTTTGAGCCCAAATATGAGTGGGGCACACACGTCTGTTGTGGTGGGTCCAAAGAGGTAACGTGTTCCTTGCCGCATAGCAAGTCACATGGTGCAAATGGTTCGTCAAAATCATTTATGAGTGAATGGAAAGTTGACGTCATTTTTGGGTTTGTGGAATGGACAATTAAAGAAGTAAAATGTATGTTTCCTTGAAATGGTTGTCCCATATTGAAACTTAAAGAGAACTTATGTGTGTATATAAGTTCTAGATGAGAATACTTGGGTTGGGCCCCAAAGAGTACCCAAAGTTTGTAGAAGGGAGGAGTTATGAACAAAGTAGGCTTTGGCCCAAACCACCACATGCGTGCGGGTTGTGAGTTAGGTCCTAACTTTAATTTTTTGGACAAATTTTATTTGATTTTTCCTAAAAATTCTTCTAGGAAAAATTTGAATTTTGCACTAATTTGAATTCAAATTTTTTTGCTCCCAATTATTGTGTCTTTTCTAAACTGTCCACGCAGATTTAGATTTTTTTAAAAATTTTTTTTAACATATTGCACTCGGACAGATTTTATTCTTCCTAGACAGATTTAAAACTACCCAACAGTTTCCAACAGATCAAACTGGTTTCAAACAGATTTTTGCAGCTGTTTAGTTTGAATTTGCACCTGTTTGGATCTATCCAATAGTTACCATTTTGCGTATAAATTCATAATCATTTCAGCAGATTTGCACATCCAGAAAATTCATTTCTCTTCCCGATTTTGCTCTCTCTTTGCATTATTCTTCATACTAGTTTGAGAGAAAAATTCTAAGAGTATAGAACACAAGTTCTAGTTCGCCGTACAGATTGTTTAAAGTGCTACTACAATTTGTGTAAGATCATTGTATCATGAGAGCTAGACGCCATTTATCCGTAAGCACTGGAGTGGGGCGAATCTATCTTATGGACAGAGTGTCACACACTCGACTTGATCAAATTTGTATTTATTCATTTCGGTAAATAAATTTTGTAAGTAATTTATTTTTATTTATTTGATTTGGTTTCAAGTTATTTATTTTACACAGAAAATTGTTTCAACAATCTTAAGACAGATTCGAATTATTTTGTTTATACAAAATTTTTCGTTTGTTTCCTTTTCTTCCTTTCTTCTTCTTATAGAAATTATTTTCTATGGTTTTGCAAAGTAATATTGTGGTTGAAAAATACAAATAGTAGTAATATAGTGTTTGTTTATTTTCTTTGACAACTAGTAGTAATACACTGGTTATCATTAACAATTTCAGAATATTCATTGGTGAAGTTAGTCAGAAATTAATTTTAGTTTTCAGAAATAATTTCTGAGTTTTCATTAATTAAAATTTTGTTTTCAGTATGTTAATTTTTGAAGTGTTAAAGAAATATTTTTCTGTGTGGAATTAATTTGTTTAAATAAATATTTTATTTTCAAATTAATTAGAAATAAAAGTTACAATTCTTGTTTCTTTTATTTTTATAGAATTAAATTCTGTGTTTTGGTTAATTTTCTGTGTAGTATAAAATTCTAATTCTAATTTTTTTTTATAATTTAGAATTTATGGCTACTGAAACTAATACTCAAACCAGTACTAGTATGGTGACTATAATTGCTCCAACCCCTCATCTTGTTGTGATTGTGCCAATCAATCACGGTGAAAAGCTAGAGAAGTTCTTAGGAATTGATTTTAAAAGATGGCAGCAAAAAATGTTGTTCTATCTTACTACTCTAAACTTGGTGTGTTTTCTCTGTGTGAATGCTCCTACTCTGAACGAGGTTGAAATAAACTGACAAGTGGTTGCTGCCGTCGATGCCTGGAAACATGTTGATTTCCTTTGCCGAAATTACATCTTGAATAGACTTGATAACATATTGTACAATGTTTGTAGCCCTATTAAGACGACAAAGGAACTTTGGGAGTCTTTGGAGAAAAAATACAAGACAGAAGATGTGGCTCAAAGAAATTCGTGGTTGGAAAATTCCTAGATTTTGTGATGGTTGATTCGAAGACTATGATAAGCCAAGTTCAAGATCTCCAATTTATTTTGTATGACATTCATGTAGAAGGCATGTCTCTTAGTGAATCCTTCTAAGTTACTGCCTTAATTGAAAAATTACCACAAGGCTGGCAGGAATTCAAGAACTACCTCAAACACAAGCACAAAGAAATGACTTTGGAGGAATTGATTGTGCGTTTGAGGATTAAGGAGGACAATCGCAATTCAGAGAAGCGGGTTGGTAAGCATCCAATAAAGTCTAAGGCAAATATGGTGGAATATGCTCCAAAAGCAAAGAAACGGAAATTTTTTAAAGAAAGTTCTGCAAAAGGTTCTAAATGAGGGGAAATTAAAAAGGACAAGTTCAATGGCAAATGTTACATTTGTGATAAAGAGGGACATCGGGCCAAAGATTGCTGTAGCAAGCGCAAAGGCAAAGGAAGATCAAGCAAGAAGCCTGCTCAAGCCAATATGACCGAAGTGGATAAAATTTTCAATGGTGTAGATGACATAAATCTTTTTACAGTTGTTTCCGAGATAAACCTTGTCGAAAATCCTAACGAAAGGTAGACGGACACCGGTACTACTCACTACATCTGTGCCGACAAAAAGATGTTCACATTTTATTCTGTGATGGACAACAGTGAACAACTTTTTTATAGGCAACTTCTCGACTTCTAAAGTTGAAGTACAAGGAAAGATCATTCTGAAGATGAAATCTGGAAATGAACTCACTCTCAACAATATGTTGCTGTGACAACCCTCACCTCTGATTAGTGCTAAATTGTGACTGAGAATGATATGTAACTGATTTGAATGAAATTCTAGACTGAATGCATGAGTATATTGCTTTACTTGCATTTCTATCTGTTGTCATTTGATTGATCTGTTCATGTTTTAATTTCGAACTGCAAATTGAAGGCCTTATCGGCGGCCGAATTAGAAATTGATTAGTGTTATGTATTAATTAGAATTTATGTGATTTTATGGTAGATTTAATTGAAATGTGATTTGGAATGATTAAATTAGATTAAATAAGCTAAGTTACATTAGTTAGAGTTTATTACAATTTTGCCATTGAGTGGCCATTTCCTACAAAACTTGTTTGGGACTTAATTTATGTATTTGAGGCATCACTCCTTCAGCCATTTTCCTAGACCAAACCGTGGGAGAGAGAGAGAGCTAGGAGAAGTCTGGAATTCATCTTGAAATCTTGCTTGAATCTAGAGGAATTGAAGAGAGATTGCATAATTGAGCTTGTATACCTTGAATTCAAGACCTAAGGTAGAGATTTCATCCTCTCATTTGTACATTTGAGTTATTTCTTGCATGGTTCATGGTAAATTGGTGATCTAAGTCAAGAATTAAAGTAAAGAGTTGAATTTGAGAGTGAATTCATGCATGCATGTACATGTTCTTGAAATTTGAAGTTGTTTTGCATGAATTCCTTACATGCATGTCCATATTTTAGTAGAGGTCCATGAATTCACCATGTTCTTGAGCTAAAACTTGCATTTGGCCATGTATTAGAAGCTTTGAATTCAATTGAACATATGCATGTTAAATATACATCTTGTTCTTGAAGTTTATTTGAAATTTGTGTTTAATTGACTCATCCTTAGGCTTTGATTTCTCAAATTGATCTTCAAAACATGTTATATTATAGGTTTAAAGTGTTTTTCTAGAAAATTGGCCCAAAAGGATCGAATTTGAGGCTTTTAAAGTTGAGTTTTGTGCTTGGGGATGAATTTGAAAATTTCAAATTTTGAACCCACGCTCGAGCGTAGGACTTCACGCTCGAGCGTACCCTCTGAGTAAGCTCCAGCTATCTCTTGGGCCAAAGCGCCCATACCTTGCTGGCCTGCTGGCTCGGCCACATTGGCTTGGCCAACACCCTCCTCGAATCGCCAGATCTCTCCCAGATAGGCACTTCCTAGCTCGCCTACCACGCCTACCACGACTGCCCTCGCCCCGACATCCTAATGAAGGAAACAAAGACGTTAGCACTCTAAATAATGTGCCAAAACTATAATACTGCGCCCTAATACATTGGACAACAATAAATCACACCACGAAGCACATAATCACATAAGCACCTACATTTCATTCTCGGATAATGACAATCCCGAGACGTCGCTAAAGTTCCTATTGGAAACAACATTGATCAAGTGCCTTTCCAACAAGACATTCAGAGACCCAAGGGCCCAATCAACATCCAGAAGCTACATTCCATACCTACATAGTCACATAAACATGTTATCATATAAGCATGCAACCATTACACTAAGTCTCTATCAAACGAGACGAACCCATTGTGATTCTAATCACTTCCCACGCATCCAAAGTATTCAAACCCCAGACGCCTCGATACCAAGTTGTAACGCCTCAAAATTAAACCCAAACATGACATGCATTAATAAAAGAAAAACAAGATAATATTTAAGTCACCAAAGTAATATGGAATAAAACATCAAATAAATGCCCTATGGGCTTACATCTTGCCAAGCCAACACTTGGACACAAATTCATGAGTTCTAACTCAAAACAAATAAAGCCCTAGGCTTGAAAGTTTACATTGTTCAAATAAAATAAATAAAAAAAATAAAAAAACAAGTCTTCCAATTCAATTCCTCACAAGCTAAGTCCTTGGAGGTAGTGAACCAATTGCACTGAAAAATGAAGTTCTATATAGGGTGAGCCACAATAGAGAAATACTAAACCAAGCATAAGAATTAACTAAAGTATTAGCATCTAATACATGGTTAACACACTATAATCCAGTTACACTTTTTAAGACATGAATGTCTATATTGCCTATGACACATTGTCTATGGCACATCTTACTTTTCATCTATGGCTCGTAACTCGCCAAATAACTCAACAGGTTTCATCTTTTATTAACAAAACTTCCAATTCCACAGGAATAACAATTCAAGTTAAACCTAATCACAACAAATACACGAGTTGGTATTATATCAATCATAATCAATTCACTTCCATACTTCCCAATTGACACACATTTTAGTGTCAGATCAATTAAACACTTCAATATAAATAAGCACACATGAAAGTGATGCTAATGGAGTCCATCCCTATCTCCTCCCAAACAAAAATCCGGTTTAGAGGTCCATCCCTATCTTCCCTAGACCGTGGAGTTCATCCCCTATCTCCTCCAAACAAAATCCGCTTTAGAGGTCCATCCCCTATCTTCCCCTAAACCGTGGAGTTCATCCCCTATCTCCTCCAAACATCATGCATATGCAATGAAACATACAAATTGCCATATGCAACACTCAATCAATACAAGTAATGTTCTCAGATAATTCAACAACAACATATGTGACTTAATTCCGATTATATCTAAGCAAAGATGCAAGGTCTACAATCATAGCTATCCTTCACTGATAGCCCAAAATAGATATTTCTAAGCGAGAAATAAATATCACAATATATATACATTATCGAATCCACATATGAGTGATTTAATATTCAATTACATCAACCAATCTCAATTTCTCAAATCTCATGAATTTAACCCAATACACAATTCCCCTTTTTAAATTAATTACATGAATTAATCTATGACAAAACCCTAAGATTTCTCCTGCAATTACTAAACCACCCTCCCATATACCGTAACACCAACACTTAGGATTAAACCGTATACAAGGAGTAGGAAATCCCTACCTCAAAGCAATGAACCCGATAGAAGAAGATGAAGATGTTTGCCCAAATGTTAAAGTGCTCCAAATCCAACAATGTCTGATTAAATGAAAGCCCTCACTCTCCTCTACCTTTTAATGAAGGAACTAGGTTAGAACGCCCCTAGATAGATCAAACCCAAGGAAAAGATGAGTTGAGAAAGAAGAAACTCGAACTAGGGTTTTTGGATCAAAAATGTGAAAAAGGACGCTTTTAAAACCGCCGCCGCTTAAATATCGATGTGCTCGCCGAAGCGAAGACATGGTCGCCGAGCGACAAGACACAAGAAATCTCGCCGAAAGAAAAAGCTCGCCGAGTTAAGAACTCGATGCTTCAGTTCGCAACTCAGAAGCATGCTCGAGCGATAATGCTCGCCGAGCGAAGAACTCGAATCATACAACTTCGCCGCTGAAGCGAAGAAAGCTCGCCGAAATAAAACACTCGCTTCGGGTCTATACTAGACGCAATCTTCGCCGAGCGAAGAAATCTCGCTCGAGCCACTAGAAACAAAATTCAACCTCGCCGAGCGACCAAACCTCGCCGAGCGACCAACTAAAAATCGACAAAGAAGATTTGATTTCAACCCAACCAACTCAAACAAACCTCGCCCAACACATCCTATAACTCAATTGAGGAATTAGAGAACAACAAATATAACAATGTAATCCGCGAACGTAAGTCCTGATACAATAATCAAATGGGAAAAGACCGGGTCGCTATAACCTCCCCTTAAAAGAATTTCGCCCTAAATTAAGCATGAGTTTGTAAAAAACAAGTTTTTTAATTCCCAATGATATATAAAACAATAATCAACAATCTTGACCTATATTGGTCACTTCATCTCTCATTAAGAGGCATCTCACAATATGTATAAACCAACATATATTTCAACCTCGTGATCAATATTATGCATTATTCCTTTCGATGTTAACAAATTCCATATCGATTCAATCTCATGGTATAAACAACACATTACTCCCATTATGTGGCAAGTTTCAAAATGTTAACATTCAATCAAACTGTTTCTCAATGTTTTCCAACTCAAGACAAATATAAAATTCTCAAGTTCCGCAATATTATATAATCTAAGTACAAGATTACAAATCAATAAACAAATCCGATATTTCTCACGACTTCCAACTCACGCTCCCAAGTGGCTTCCTCCACCCGTGATGCTTCCACGTAACTTTCACCAAAGGGATAGTCTTGCCACGCAAAACTTGATCCCGCCTATCCAAAACCCGACCGTCTCTCCTCATACGAGACATCCTCATCAACAACTAATTCACCCAATCCAACACATGTGACGGATTCGCTCATACTTCCGAGCATACTCACATGAAACACGCCATGAACTCCGGATAATCGCGGTGGCAAAGCTAAACGATAAAATTTCGCCAATCCTCTCAAGGATCTCAAAAGGCCCAATGAACCGAGGGGACAACTTCCCGCTTCTTCCCAAATCTCATCAAACCTCGCCTAGGTGATATTTTCGAAGACATGATCACCTACCTCAAACACCAAAGGTCTCCTCCTACGGTCGGCATAAGATTTCGACGACTCAGGTCAGAACCAAATTTCTTACGGATAAGCTCAACTTTCTCCGTGGTTTCTCACCAACTCGACCCAACAAAGGTGCCACCCACCTCGCCCAACAAACCGAGAGATCTACACGGCCGGCCATATAAGGCCTCAAACGGTGCCATACCGATACTAGACCGAAAGCTATTGTTGTAAGCAAACTCCACTAATGGCAAGTGCTTCTCCCGACCCATTAAGGTCGAGAACACAACCTCAAGCATATCCTCTAGGATCTGAATAGTACGCCGACCGCCTGCCACCGAGGATGATAAGCCGCATTAAGGGTCAACTTAGTGCCTAAAGCACTTGCAAACTCGCCACAACCCGGCAAAGGAAACGAGGATCTCTATCTCAAACAATCGCCATCGGGACCCCGTGCAACCTCACTATGTCCCGAACATACAAATCGGCAAGATGATCTACCGAATCTCTAACACGCATAGAATGAAGTGCGATGACTTCGCCAACCGTCTACCACAACCCAAATAGCATTACTACCTCCGAGTCTTGGAAGACCCACAACGAAGTCCATAGTGACATGCTCCCACTTCCACTCGGCAATAGGCAAGGGTTGCAACAAACCCTTGCCTTCGATGCTCGGCCTTCACTTGTCGACAAGTAAGGCACTTAGATACGAAAGTCGCCACATCTCTTCTTCATACCCCGCCACCAAAATCGGCCCAAATCCCGATACATCTTAGTACCTCCGGATGCACCGCAAGGCGCGAATGATGAGACTCTCGGAGTACCTCCTCACGGCAAGATTCCGGTACAAACAGTCGATCTCGGTATCTCACGCTCAGGTCGGGGTACACCGTCAAACCCTTCTCAAACTTCCCAATGGTGATCTTGTCTCGGACAGACTCTACCTCAAGATCACCCTCCGAGCCTCTAACACTCGAGTCACAAGTGTAGGTTGTGCAACAATCGAAAACAAGGTCAAGACCTCAACGGATTCGCCCAAATGCAAATCAAACTCCCCAACAAGACCCAACATCTCCCACTCCGGGATGGCTATATCGCAACGTCACCAGATTTTACGCTAAGGGCATCGGCCACAACATTGGCCTTCCCGGATGATAGTGCAACTCAAGTCATAATCCTCAATGAACTCCATCCACCTCCTGCCTCAAATTCAAGTCCTTCGAGTGAACAAATATTTTAAACTCTTATGGTGGGAGAATACCTCAAATTTCTCACCATACAAATAATGTCTCTAAATTTTTAGGCCAAATATCACAGCTGCTAGCTCTAGATCATGCGAGGGTAATTCTTCTCGTGGATTTTCAACTGACGTGAGCCATAGGCAACCACTTTCCCCTCTTGCATCAACACACAACCCAGACCCTCTCGTGAGGCGTCACAGTAAACTGGATAACCCAACCCTCTCTCCCCAATAATCAAAACCCGAGCGGTGGTCAATCTATCTTTCAACTCTGAAATGACCTTTCACAAGTCTCACTCCAAACAAATTTGACTCCTTAAGTCAATCTAGTCAACGGTGAAGCTAACTCGGAGAAATCCTTCACAAACCGACGGTAATACCAGCTAATCCTAAAATGCATGGATCTCAAATACACTCTTAGGTTGTGCCCAATCTTGCTCTGCCTCCGTCTTGGATGTATCAACAGACACCCCCTTCCCGGAAACTACATGGCCTAAAAACTTCACCTCTTCTAGCCAGAACTCACACTTCCCAAACTTAGCATAAAGCTTATGGGTTCTAAGTAATTCTAGCACCACTCTCAAGTGTTCCTCGTGCTCTTCCTCTGAAGGTGAATAAATCAAAATGTCGCCCACGAAAGACGACCACAAAACGATCCAAAAATGCTCGGAAGATCCGGTTCATCAAATCCATAAATACCGCTGGTGCATTGGTGAGCCCAAACGGCATCACTAGAAACTCGTAGTGGCCATACCGCGTACGGAATGCTGTCTTTGGAATATCCTCCTCACGACTCTCAACGATGATAACCCGATCTCAAGTCTATCTTAGAGAAACAACGGAACCCTTCAACCGATCGAACAAATCATCTATACGAGGCATCGGTACTTATTCTTAAATCACCGATTCAACTTCCGTAATCTATACAAAGTCTCAAAGCACCACCTTTCTTTTTTAACGAAAAGTTGGCGCTCCCCGGTGAAACACTAGGACGGATATAACCCTTATCTAACAACTCGAGAATCTTCAATTCAACTAGCTCGGCGGGCAAAACGATAAGGTGCTATAGAAATCGGCGCCGTCGGCACTAAGTCAATAGAGAACTCAATCTCTCGATGCGGTGGTAAATCGACGGATCCTCGGGAAAGACGTCCGAGTACTCACAAACCACCCTTGGTAACACAATCGAGTCTCAACATCCTCACTAATCGCAAGACTAGCAAGTAAACTACTAAGCTCACTCCGCCATCATGGATCATACCTCGGTGGCAAAACACTACCAACCTGTCCCCGAGAAAATGAAAACGTTCTCCGCTCCTTTGTACAACAAGTTACCCTCGACGGTAGCAATCAATAAATGCCGGTATGATGATAACCATCCATACCCAAAATAACATCGAAGCCCTTCATGGGCATCACTACAAAAGAAAGGGATTCTATGATCATCGACCTCTATATCACAACCCTAACACCTTGTTTCAAAATCAACTCACCCCCAAGGCGACACTACACAAATAGGAGATGCTAACCGAGCTAACTCCAACTCCAAAATAGATGCAAATGCAGCAGACACAAAGGAATGAGACGCACGTGACGATCAATACACTAGCAATCGAATTGCAAAACAAGAAGGTACCTCTAACCACAGATGGAGTGGTATAAGATCCTGTGATAACAACATACACGCCCAGATGACCTCGATCAACTGCTCACCCCTCGGAAGCGGAAGCCTGATTGGGACGAAGAAGCCCCTGGTTGGCCCTCAAGGCTGAATCGACCGAGTAGGCATCGACTGAGTCCGCCTCGAACCAAGGCAGGGTGTGCCACCCAACTGGGCAAAACCTCTTCATGTGCCTGGTGACCGACTGAAAACAAGAGGACGGTGACCTCTACTCGACTCGCTCGAGATCGAGCCAAGAAGATCGCCCTCTGAACTCCTCCTCTCGAGGACAACCGGAGACTTGTGGCCCGGTGACCACACTTGAAACAGTAATGTCTCCTGATGCCTTTCCTAGAACTAGCACTCGGCCGGAAAAGTGGATCTAGAAAAACTACTCGAGGTCAGCTGAGAGTGAAACCTCCGCCTCCTGCCATCACTCGCCATCGACTCCTCTTGGAGCCTTTCGCCTTTCCTCTTCTGCATCATAATCTCGGTGTCAGCTGCATCAACCAATCGCCGAAATCCCTAATCATAGACCCAACAACTCTCAAAGATGAGGCCACGCCAACTTCTTCTCAAACTCAATGCGTGGCGCTCCTCAGTTGCCACCAACTCAGGTGCAAACCTGGACAGACTAGTGAATGCCGCTTCAAACTCGGCCATCGATAAAGCTTACGCTCAAGATGGCGGGCGATCTCTCAACTTCTCTGAGCAATGGAGACAAGTACTTCTCTGAAAAGCATCAACAAAAGCCTTCCACGCACCTCCAATACGACCCTTGGTGAACTTCCACCTTGACCCGCATCTCCACCAATGGAACGATGCCAAGGTCACCTTCAACCTCGTCTTCGATGCCAAGCATCTCAAACGTTTTCGTTATGCCGAGCCATTAAATGCGCCTTAAGCGGCTCGCTAGGATCACCTACAAACACGTCCGGTTGAGACCGGAAGAATTCCCTCTTCAGAAAAGAAGGCCCTGCATCTGCCACAACTACCTGAGCCTGATTCTGAGCCCTAAGAATGCCCACTGACTCCCTAAAAGCTCCAGCTATCTCTTGGGCCAAAGCGCCCATACCTTCTTTCTTGGCTCGGCCACATTGGCTTGGCCAACACCCTCTGATCGCGGTATCTCCTCCGGTATAGGCACTTCCTGCCTAGCCTGCCTACCACGCCTACCACGACCTCGTCCTCGTCCTGACATCCTAATGAAGGAAACAAAGACGTTAGCACTCTAAATAATGTGCCAAAACTATAATACTTGCGTCCTAATACATTGGACAACAATAAATCACACCACGTAAGCACATAATCACATAAGCACCTCAATTTCATTCTCGGATAATAGCGGTCGAGACGTCGCTAAAGTTCGGTTGGAAACAACATTGATCAAGTGCCTTTCCAACAAGACATTCAGAGACTCAAGGGTCCAATCAACATCCGAAACTACATTCCATACCCACATAGTCACATAAACATGTTATCATATAAGCATGCAACCATTACACTAAGTCTCTATCAAACGAGACGAACCCATTGTGATTCTAATCACTTCCCGCACCCAAAGTATTCAAACCCTGACGCTCGATACCAAGTTGTAACGCCCTCAAAATTAAACCGAAACATGACATGCATTAATAAAAGAAAAAGCAGATATTATTTAAGCCACCAAAGTAATATGGAATAAAACATCAAATAAATGCCCTATGGGCTTACATCTTGCCAAGCCAACACTTGGACACAAATTCATGAGTTCTAACTCAAAACAAATAAAGCCCTAGGCTTGAAAGTTTACATTGTTCAAATAAAATAAATAAAAAAAATAAAATAAAACAAGTCTTCCAATTCAATTCCTCACAAGCTAAGTCCTTGGAGGTAGCTTATCACCTGGACCTGAAAATGATGTTCCCATATAGGGTGAGCCACATTCAATAGAGAAATACTAAACCAAGCATAAGAATTAACTAAAGTATTAGCATCTAATACATGGTTAACACACTATAATCCAGTACACTTTTTAAGACATGAATGTCTATATTGCCTATGACACATTGTCTATGGCACATCTTACTTTTCATCTATGGCTCAGAACCTGGCCAAATAACTCAACAGGGTTTCATCTTTTATTAACAAAACTTCCAATTCCACAGGAATAACAATTCAAGTTAAACCTAATCACAACAAATACACGAGTTGGTATTATATCAATCATAATCAATTCACTTCCATACTTCCCAATTGACACACATTTTAGTGCTGTATCAATAAAACACTTCATATAAATAAGCACACATGAAAGTGATGCTAATGGAGTCCATCCCCTATCTCCTCCCAAACAAAAATCCGGTTTAGAGGTCCATCCCCTATCTTCCCTAAACCGTGGAGTTCATCCTATCTCCTCCAAACAAATCCGGTTTAGAGGTCCATCCCTATCTTCCCTAAACCGTGGAGTTCATCCCTATCTCCTCCAAACATCATGCATATGCAATGAAACATACAAATTGCCATATGCAACACACAATCAATACAAGTAATGTTACGTATTAATTCAACGGTCAACATATGTGACTTAATTCGATTATATCTAAGCGACATGCAAGGTCTACAACAATCAATGGCTATCCTCCACGATAGCCCAAAGCGATTATTTCTAAGCGAGAAATAAATATCACAATATATATACATTATCAAATCCACATATGGTGATTTAATATTCAATTACATCAACCAATCTCAATTTCTCAAATCTCATGAATTTAACCCAATACACAATTCCCCTTTTTAAATTAATTACATGAATTAATCTATGACAAAACCCTAAGATTTCTCCCAGAATTACTAAACCACCCCCTCCCATATACCAGAACACCAACACTTAGGATTAAACCGTATACAAGGAGTAGGAAATCCCTACCTCAAAGCAATGAACCCGATAGAAGAAGATGAAGATGTTTGCCCAAATGTTAAAGTGCTCCAAATCCAACAATGCTCCGATTAAATGAAAGCCCTCACTCTCCTCTACCTTTTTAATGAAGGAACTAGGTTAGAAACGCCCCCTAGATAGATCAAACCCAAGGAAAAGATGAGTTGAGAAAGAAGAAACTCGGAACTAGGGATTTGGATCAAAAATGTGAAAAAGGGCGTTTTAAAAGCTAACTGCTGCGTTTAAATCTTTGCAGCTCGCTCGGCGAAGACATGGTCGCTCGGCGACAAGACCTGAAAATACTCGCTCGGCGAAAAGCTCGCTCGAGCCAAGAACTCGATGCTTCAGTGCGCAGCGAAGCATGCTCGAGCGACAGAATGCTCGCTCGAGCGAAGAATTCGAAAACATACAACTCGCTCGCTCGAGCGAAGAAAGCAACCTCGAGCGGAAACACTCTGCTCTCTGGTCTATACTAGACGCAATCTCTCGCTCGAGCGAAGAAATCCTGGCTCGAGCCACTAGAAACAAAACTCAACCCTCGCTCGAGCGACCAAACCCTCGCTCGAGCGGCCAACTCAAAAACTGGACAGCAAGATTTGATTTCGCACCCAACCAACTGAAACAAACACGCCCAACACATCCTATAACTCAATTGAGGAATTAGAGAACAACAAATATAACAACGAGAATCCGCGGGCGTAAGTCAGGATACAATAATCAAATGGGAAAAAAGACAGGAATTCGCTATAACCTCCCCTTAAAAGAATTTAGTCCCGAAATTAAGCATGAGTTTGTAAAAAAAACAAGTTTTTCTTAATTCCCAATGATATATAAAACAATAATCAACAATCTTGACCTATATTGGTCACTTCATCTCTCATTAAGAGGCATCTCACAATATGTATAAACCAACATATATTTCAACCTGCATCAATATTATGCATTATTCCTTTCGATGTTAACAAATTCCATATCGTATTCAATCTCATGGTATAAACAACACATTACTCCCATTATGTGGCAAGTTTCAAAATGTTAACATTCAATCAAACTGTTCTCAATGTTTTCCAACTCAAGACAAATATAAAATTCTCAAGTTCCGCAATATTATATAATCTAAGTACAAGATTACAAATCAATAAACAAATCCGGATATTTCTCACGGACTTCCAACTCACGTTCCCAAGTGGCTTCCTCCACTCCGTGATGCTTCCACAGAACTTTCACCAAAGGGATAGTCTTGCCACGCAAAACTTGATCCCGCCTATCCAAAACCCGGACCGGTCTCTCCTCATACGAGACATCCTCATCAACAACTAATTGTCCAATCCAACACATGTAGCGGATCTGGCTCATACTTAGGAGCATACTCACATGAAACACGTCATGAACTCCGGATAAGCTGCGGTGGCAAAGCTAAGCGATAAGCGGCCTCGCCAATCCTCTCAAGGATCTCAAAAGGCCCAATGAACCGAGGGACAACTTCCGCTCTTCCCAAATCTCATCAAACCTCGCCTAGGTGATATTTTCGGAAAGACATGATCACCTACCTCAAACACCAAAGGTCTCCTCCTCACGGTCGGCATAAGATTTACGGCGACTACGTCTTGTAACCAACCTCTTACGGATAAGCTCAACTTTCTCCGTGGTTTCCCTCACCAACTCAGGACCCAACAAGGTCGTCACCCACCTCGGCCCAACAAGCCGGAGATCTACGATTACGGCCATATAAGGCCTCAAACGGTGCCATACCGATACTAGACTGAAAGCTATTGTTGTAAGCAAACTCCACTAATGGCAAGTGCTTCTCCCACGACCCATTAAGGTCGAGAACACAACCTCGAAGCATATCCTCTAGGATCTGAATAATGCCTTTCGGTGCCCGTCGGTGCCGAGGATGATAAGCCGTACTAAGGGTCAACTTAGTGCCTAAAGCACTCTGCAAACTCTGCCACAACCTGGCAGTGAAACGAGGATCTCTATCTGAAACAATCGTCACTGGGACCCCGTGCAACCTCACTATGTCCCGAACATACAAATCGGCAAGATGATCTACCGAATCTCTAACACGCATAGGAATGAAGTGCGATGACTTCGTCAACCGGTCTACCACAACCCAAATAGCATTACTACCTCGCTGAGTCTTCGGAAGACCCACAACGAAGTCCATAGTGACATGCTCCCACTTCCACTCGGCAATAGGCAAGGGTTGCAACAAACCCGCTGGCCTCTGATGCTCGGCCTTCACTTGCTGACAAGTAAGGCACTTAGATCTGGTGCCACATCTCTCTTCATACCCCGCCACCAAAACTGGCGGCCCAAATCCCGATACATCTTAGTACCTCCCGGATGCACCGCAAGGCGCGAATGATGAAACTCTCGGAGTACCTCCTCACGGCAAGATTCCGGTACAAACAGACGATCTCGGTATCTCACGCTCAGGTCGGGATACACCGTCAAACCCTTCTCAACCTTCCCAATGGAGATCTTTTCTCGGAGAGATTCTACCTCAAGATCACCCCTCTGAGCCTCTAACACTCGAGTCACAAGTGTAGGTTGTGCAACAACTGAAAACAAGGCCGCAGCCTCAACGGATTCGCCCAAATGCAAATCAAACTCCCCAACAGTACCCAACATCTCCCACTCCCGGATGGCTATACTGGCAACGTCACCAACAGATTTTCTGCTAAGGGCATCGGCCACAACATTGGCCTTCCCTGGATGATAGTGCAACTCGAAGTCATAATCCTCAATGAACTCCATCCACCTCCTCTGCCTCAAATTCAAGTCCTTCTGAGTGAACAAATATTTTAAACTCTTATGGTCGGAGAATACCTCAAATTTCTCACCATACAAATAATGTCTCCAAATTTTTAGGGCAAATATCACAGTTGCTAGCTCTAGATCATCGTGGGGTAATTCTTCTCGTGAATTTTCAAGCGGCGTGAGCCATAGGCAACCACTTTCCCCTCTTGCATCAACACACAACCAGACCCTCTCGTGAGGCGTCACAATAAAGTGAATAACCCAACCCTCTCTAGGAATAATCAAAAGCGAGGCGGTGGTCAATCTAACTTTCAACTCTGAAATGACCTTTCACAAGTCTCACTCCAAACAAATTTGACTCCTTCGAGTCAATCTAGTCAACAGTGAAGCTAACACGGAGAAATCCTTCACAAGCGGTAATACCCAGCTAATCCCGAGCTGCGGATCTCAAATACACTCTTAGGTTGTGCCCAATCTTGCCTTGCCTCCGTCTTGGATGTATCAACAGACACCCCTTCCGGAAACTACATGGCCTAAAAACTTCACCTCTTCTAGCGAACTCACACTTCCCAAACTTAGCATAAAGCTTATGGGTTCTAAGTAATTCTAGCACCACTCTCAAGTGTTCCTCGTGCTCTTCCTCGAAGGTGAATAAATCAAAATGTAGTCCACGAAGGCGACCACAAAACGATCCAAAAATGCTCGGAAGATCCGGTTCATCAAATCCATAAATACATTTGGTGCATTGGTGAGCCCAAAGCGGCATCACTAGAAACTTCGTAGTGGCCATACCGCGTCACGGAATCTTGTCTTTGGAATATCCTCCTCACGACTCTCAGCGATGATAACCCGATCTCAAGTCTATCTTAGAGAAACAACGGGAACCCTTCAACGATCGAACAAATCATCTATACGAGGCATCGGTACTTATTCTTAAGTCACCGATTCAACTTCGGTAATCTATACAAAGTCTCAAAGCACCACCTTTCTTTTTTAACGAAAATTTGGCGCTCCCACGGTGAAACACTAGGGCGGATATAACCCTTATCTAACAACTCACGAGTGAATCTTCAATTCAACTAGCTCGGCGGGCAAAACGATAAGGTGCTATAGAAATCGGCCGTCGGGCACTAAGTCAATAGAGAACTCAATCTCTCGTCACGGTGGTAAATCGGCCGGATCCTCGGGAAAGGCGTCCGAGTACTCACAAACCACCCTTGGTAACACAATCGAGTCTCAACATCCTCACTAATCGCAAGACTAGCAAGTAAACTACTAAGCTCACTCCGCCCATGGATCATACCTCGGTGGCAAAACACTACCAACCTGTCCCCGAGAAAATGAAAAGCGTTCTCCGCTCCTTTGTACAACAAGTTACCCTCGCGGTAGCAATCAATAAATGCCGGTATGATGATAACCGATCCATACCCAAAATAACATCGAAGCCCTTCATGGGCATCACTACAAAAGAAAGGGATTCTATGATCATCGACCTCTATATCACAACCCCTAACACCTTGTTTCAAAATCAACTCACCCCCAAGGCGACACTACACAAATAGGAGATGCTAAGCGAGCTAACTCCAACTCCAAAATAGATGCAAATCGTGAGACACAAAGGAATGAGGCGCACCGTGTCGATCAATACACTAGCTGAATTGCAAAACAAGAAGGTACCTCTAACCACAGATGGAGTGGTATAAGATCCTGTGATAACGATACAGCGCCCAGATGACCTCGATCAACTGCTCACCCTCGGGAGCAGAAGATTGCCTGATTGGGACGAAGAAGCCCCTGGTTGGCCCTCAAGGCTGAGGAATGAGTAGGCATCGACTCTGAGTGCGCCTCGAACCCGATGTGCCACCAAGCTGTGGGCAAAACCTCTTCATGTGCCTGGTGACCGCTTGAAAACAAGAGGGCGGTGACCTCTACTCGACTCGGCTCACGAGATCGAGCGAAGAAGATCTTGCCCTCTGAACTCCTCCCCTCGAGGACAAAGCGGAGACTTGTGGCCCGGTGACCACACTTAAAGCAGTAATGTCTCCTGTTGCCTTTCCCGAACTAGCACTCGGCCTTTGGAAAAGTGGATCTAGAAAAACTACTCGAGGCTGGCGAGGTGAAACCTCTGCCTCTGCCATCACTCTGGCCATCGACTCCTCTTGGAGCCTTTCGCCTTTCCCCTCTTCTGCATCATAATCTCAGTGTGGGCTGCTGCATCAACCAATCGCCGAAATCCCTAATCATAGACCCAACAACTCTCAGCATGAGGCCACGCCTCAACTTCTTCTCAAACTCAATGCAGCGGCGCTCCTCAGTTGCCACCAACTCAGGTGCAAACACAGACAGACTAGTGAATGCGCTTCAAACTCGGCCATCGATAAAGCTATTACGCTCAAGATGGCGGGCCGATCTCTCAACTTCTCTGAGCAGTGGAGACAAGTACTTCTCTGAAAAGCATCAACAAAAGCCTTCCACGTACCTCCAATCGACCCTTGGTGAACTTCCACCTTGACCGCATCTCCTTGGTGGAGCGATGCCAAGGTCACCTTCAACCCCTCGTCTTCGATGCCAAGCATCTCAAGCGTTTTCGTTGTGCTCGAGCCATTAAATGCGCCTTAAGCGGCTCGCTAGGATCACCTACAAACACGTCCGGTTGAGACAGGAAGAATTCCCTCTTCGAGAAAGAAGGCCTGCATGCCACAACTACGAGCACGATTACGAGCCCTAAGAATGCTTGACTCCCTAAAAGCTCCGGCTATCTCTTGGGCCAGCGCCCATACCTTCTTTTCTTTGGCTCGGCCACATTGGCAGCCAACACCCTCTGAGCTGCGGTATCTCCTCCGGTATAGGCACTTCTGCCTAGCACGCCTACCACGCCTACCGACCTCGTCCTCGTCACGACATCCTAATGAAGGAAACAAAGGCGTTAGCACTCTAAATAATGTGCCAAAACTATAATACTTGCGTCCTAATACATTGGACAACAATAAATCACACCACGTAAGCACATAATCACATAAGCACCTCACAATTTCATTCTCGGATAATAGCAGGTCGAGGCGTCGCTAAAGTTCGGTTGGAAACAACATTGATCAAGTGCCTTTCCAACAAGACATTCAGAGACTCAAGGGTCCAATCAACATCCGAAACTACATTCCATACCCACATAGTCACATAAACATGTTATCATATAAGCATGCAACCATTACACTAAGTCTCTATCAAGCGAGGCGAACCCATTGTGATTCTAATCACTTCCACGTACCCAAAGTATTCAAACCGATGCGCTCGATACCAAGTTATGCGCCCTCAAAATTAAACCCGAAACATGACATGCATTAATAAAAGAAAAACAGTATATTATTTAAGTCACCAAAGTAATATGGAATAAAACATCAAATAAATGCCCTATGGGCTTACATCTTGCCAAGCCAACACTTGGACACAAATTCATGAGTTCTAACTCAAAACAAATAAAGCCCTAGGCTTGAAAGTTTACATTGTTCAAATAAAATAAATAAAAAAATAAAATAAAACAAGTCTTCCAATTCAATTCCTCACAAGCTAAGTCCTTGGAGGTAGTGAACCACCTGTACCTGAAAAATGAAGTTCCCATATAGGGTGAGCCACAGCCCAATAGAGAAATACTAAACCAAGCATAAGAATTAACTAAAGTATTAGCATCTAATACATGGTTAACACACTATAATCGATTACACTTTTTAAGACATGAATGTCTATATTGCCTATGACACATTGTCTATGGCACATCTTACTTTTCATCTCTGGCCCAGAACCTGGCCAAATAACTCAACAAGGTTTCATCTTTTATTAACAAAACTTCCAATTCCACAGGAATAACAATTCAAGTTAAACCTAATCACAACAAATACACGAGTTGGTATTATATCAATCATAATCAATTCACTTCCATACTTCCCAATTGACACACATTTTAGTGCTGTATCAATTAAACACTTCAATATAAATAAGCACACATGAAAGTGATGCTAATGGAGTCCATCCTATCTCCTCCCAAACAAAAATCCGGTTTAGAGGTCCATCCCTATCTTCCCTAAACCGTGGAGTTCATCCCCTATCTCCTCCAAACAAAATCCGGTTTAGAGGTCCATCCCTATCTTCCCTAAACCGTGGAGTTCATCCCCTATCTCCTCCAAACATCATGCATATGCAATGAAACATACAAATTGCCATATGCAACACACAATCAATACAAGTAATGTTCTGTATTAATTCAACAGTCAACATATGTGACTTAATTCCAGTTATATCTAAGCAGCATGCAAGGTCTACAACAATCAATGGCTATCCTCCACCGATAGCCCAAAAGCGATTATTTCTAAGCGAGAAATAAATATCACAATATATATACATTATCGAATCCACATATGAGTGATTTAATATTCAATTACATCAACCAATCTCAATTTCTCAAATCTCATGAATTTAACCCAATACACAATTCCCCTTTTTAAATTAATTACATGAATTAATCTATGACAAAACCCTAAGATTTCTCCTGAATTACTAAACCACCCCTCCCATATGCGAACACCAACACTTAGGATTAAACGGTATACAAGGAGTAGGAAATCCCTACCTCAAAGCAATGAACCCGATAGAAGAAGATGAAGATGTTTGCCCAAATGTTAAAGTGCTCCAAATCCAACAATGCTCCGATTAAATGAAAGCCCTCACTCTCCTCTACCTTTTTAATGAAGGAACTAGGTTAGAAACGCCCCCTAGATAGATCAAACCCAAGGGAAAAGGTGTTTAGAGAAGAAGAAACTCGGAACTAGGGTTTTTGGATCAAAAAATGTGAAAAAGGACGTTTTAAAACTGCTGCTGCGTTTAAATACTGGACAGGCTCGCTCGAGCGAAGACATGGTCGCTCGAGCGACAAGACACAAGAAAATCTCGCTCGAGCGAAGAAAATCTCGCTCGAGCGAAGAAAAGCTCGCTCGAGCCAAGAACTCGATGCTTCAGGTCTGCAACCCAGAAGCATGCTCGAGCGACAGAATGCTCGCTCGAGCGAAGAACTCGAAATCATACAACTCGCTCGCTCGAGCGAAGAAAGCTCGCTCGAGCGAAAACACTCTGCTCTCTGGTCTATACTAGACGCAATCTCTCGCCTGCGCCAAGAAATCCTGGCTCGAGCCACTAGAAACAAAACTCAACCCTCGCTCGGCGACCAAACCCTCGCTCGAGCGACCAACTAAAAAAAAAACTGGACAGCAAGATTTGATTTCCGAACCCAACCAACACAGAAACAAACACGCCCAACATCCTATAACTCAATTGAGGAATTAGAGAACAACAAATATAACAACAGAATCCGCGGAACGTAAGTCCGGATACAATAATCAAATGGGAAAAAGACCGGGGTCGCTATACTGCTACTGTCACAGAGATCTCTGTCGGTTTCCATGTTTGGAACCACTACTGTTTACTGTTATGATGGCCATCAAGCTTTGCTCGATGCATTAAGACCCTCTTATCTTGTTTTGCTATGGGATGCACCACATATGACGGCTATGGTTTCTAAGTGATTGATATGACTGTTTATTTACTGAAAGGACATTCATTCTTAACCTCTTTACACAACTGTTATTCACTGGGCTTTAGCTCACTGTTTATATATATATGTAGGTGTCCAGGCAGCGGACCGGAGTTAGGAGCGTCGGGTTAGCTCTTGTTTTGTCAAGCCAACCATCGTGCCTCACCTCGATGTTCCAAGTGCTGCCAAGCCAAGGCTATGTTGGGGTGTTTTAGATCCACCCCTTTTTTTTTTTGTCTCTGTTTTGTATTGACTATTTAAGACTTGCACGGTACCGTTATGGTAGGGATTTGGTCCCTAACCTGAATGTCTGTATATGATGTATATATATACTGTTTTGGTTTTGAATGTGAATATGTTCGGAAAAGTCTTCTTGCATTCAGACTGTCACAGCTCATTGGGCATATTTTATTTACTGTTTTGGCTTCCGCCAGCCCCTTACTCTGTATTACTGTCATTACTGTTAAGCAGGTCTTTGGTAATCACGGATTACTGGCCGGTTACAGTGCTAAACCCATAGGGGCGGGTTTGGGTCGTGACAGTTACATGTACTGGATATTTGCAAGAATTTTGTTTCTGGATCTTTGTTGAGTAAAAATGGGTTTAGGTTAGTTTTTGAAAGTGACAAATTTGTACTTACTAAAAATGGGATGTATGTAGAGAAAGGTTACATGTCTGATGGC
The DNA here is from genome assembly GCA_025200525.1 of Camellia lanceoleosa. Classification (NCBI taxonomy): domain Eukaryota; kingdom Viridiplantae; phylum Streptophyta; class Magnoliopsida; order Ericales; family Theaceae; genus Camellia; species Camellia lanceoleosa. The sequence goes on along the minus strand of CM045763.1, from coordinate 184,701,182 downwards.
CTTTTCAAACTAAATGTAATGACTGTCGTCCCCTCTGTTATTAATAATAATGCATCTTCTTCTTACTTGCTTGAGTCTTTTAATTTGTAGCATGGTACGCTAGGACATGTTAATTATGGATCTTTGCTTAGATTAATTAATATGGAATGTTTTCCTAAATTTGATATTGATTTAAATCATAAATGTGAAATTTGTGTTGAGGCAAAATTAACTAAAACTCCTTTTCATTCAATTGAACGAAGTATGGAGCCACTTGAATTAATTTATAGTGACATTTGTGATTTTAAATTAATTCAAACTAGAGGTAAGAAGAAATAATTTATCACTTTCATAGATGACTATACTAGATATAGTTATGTTTATTTAATTCGAACTAAGGATAAGGCTTTGGAAACTTTCATTCAATTTAAAAATGAAGTTGAAAATCAACTTGGTAAGAAAATTAAAAAACTAAAAGTGATAGAGGTGGTAAATATGAATCACCTTTTGGTGAGTTTTGTAAAGAACATGGAATAATTCATCAAACCATCGCTTCTTACTCACCTCAGCAAAATGAGATTGCTAAAAGGAAAAATAGGACTTTAAAAGAAATAATGAATGTCATGTTAATAAGTTCTGAATTACCTCAGAACTTATGAGGGGAAGCAATACTTTCTACTAATTATATTCTTAATAAAGTACCCGAAAAAAAAGTAAATCAAACACCTTATGAAATGTGGCATGGAAGAGTATCATCTTACAAATACTTAAAAGTGTCGGGGTGTTTGGCTAAAGAGGCTATTATGAGTCCTAAAAAGACTAAGATAGGTCCTAAAACTGTTTATTGCATATTAATTGGTTATGCCAAGAATAATAGTACATATCAATTTTTGATTTATAAGTCAACATTTTGAAATGCATATAAATACTATTATTGAATCTCAGAATGCGTCATTCTTTAAACATGTGTTTCCTAATAAAATTGGACAAGAGACTAGTATTAATAAAAGATCTTATGATGCTATTACTAGTAATGATTACGAACAAGATCAAGAACAAGAGTAAGAGATAGATCAAAATGATAAAAATGAACCTAGGCGTAGTAAACGTACTAGAACCTCAGAATCTTTTGGTCCAGATTTTCTAAATTTTTTGTTAGAAAATAAGCCTTTAACTTTCAAAGAATCTATGTCTAATCCTGAAGCTCCTTTATAGAAAGAGGCTGTAAATAGTGAAGTTGAATCCATCTTGCAAAATCACACTTGGGAATTAGTAGATTTGTTACCAGGTTGTAAACCTTTTGGGTAAAAGTGAATTTTCAAGAGAAAAATGAAAGCAGGTGGATCAATTAACAAATATAAGGCAAGACTTGTGGTCAAAGGTTTTAGACAAAAAAAAAGATCTTGATTAGTTTGACACATACTCACCGGTTACTAGAATAACATCCATTAGAATGCTAATTGCTATTGCATCTTTGAACAATCTAGAAATTCATTAAATGAATATGAAAACAGCTTTCTTAAATGGTGAGTTAAATGGAGAAATTTACATGGAACAACCAAAAGAATTTTCTATTCCAAGGAAAGAAAAGAAAGTATGTAAATTGGTTAAATTACTATATGGTTTAAAACAAGTGCTAAAGCAATGGCATGGAAAATTTGACAAAGCAATGATGCCAAATAAATTTAAAATTAATGAATGTGAAAAATATGTTTATATTAAAAACACAGACACAAGTTATGTTATAGTATGTCTTTATGTGGATGATATGCTCATCATAGGTAATAATAATGACATGATTAAAACTATCAAGAAAATGATGAATAAATATTTTGACATGAAAGACATGGGGATTGTTGATGTAATACTTGGTATGAAAATTATCGAAACATCAGAAGGTTATGCTTTGTCACAATCACATTACATTGAGAAAATACTTGACAAATTCAGCAAAGACGATGATCATCTTGCTAAAACACTTGTGGATTTTAATTTGTTTCTTTTTAAAAATGTACAGAGTATTTCTCAATTAGAGTACACCCAAATTATTGGAAGCTTAATGTATTTGATGAAGTGCACTGGTCCGGATATATCTTATACAGTAAGTAAATTAAGTAGATATACGAGTAATCCAGGAGTAGAACACTGGAAAGCGATTATAAGAGTTCTAAAATATCTCCAATTTACTCGTAACATTAGGCTAAATTATACTAGATATCCAGCAGTACTTGAAGGATACTGTGATGCAAACTGAATATTGGATACCAAAGACTCAAAATCTACCAGTGGGTATGTTTTTACTCTTGGTGATACGGAGGTATCTTGGAAATTTTTCAAACAAACTTGCATTGCTAGGTCTACTATGAAATCAAAATTTATAGCTTTAAATAAAGCTGGAGAAGAAGCAAAATGGCTTCGTTACTTCCTTGAAGATATTCCAATGTGGCCAAAACAGGTGCCTGCTATATGCATACATTGTGATAGTCAATCAGTAATAAGTAGAGCACAGAGCCATATGTATAATGGTAAGTCGCGACACATTCGTCGTCGACATAACATCGTGAGAGAACTACTCTTTAATGGAATTATTTTCATTAAATATATGAAGTCTAAAAACAACATAATGGATCCACTAACCAAAGGGTTAGCAAGAGAGTTAGTTGAGAATTCATCAAGGGAAATCAGACTTAAGCCTATTAAATAAAAGTTACCACAACGGCAACCCAACCTAGTTGACTGGAGATCTTAAGTTCTAGATTCAAAGGGACAACCGAGTTATGTATGACTTACAAGGATCACTAGGGAGTTAAACTCCTACCCATTTCTATGATGAAATAGTGATCTCTGCAGCGTTTTAGATTAAGTAATACTTTTAATGATTCTTATATCTAGAAATACTTGGTGGAGTATGGCAGGATACTCTTTACAAGAATCACCTATATGAGTGTGAACTGGGCCGGTTCTATGAGATTTGTGAAGGGCTACAATTCTCTAAAACACTCATGAAAGACCAAATTGTTTAGGATCAAAATGAACACAATAGTGAGAACTAAACTGTGTCTGGTAATATACTGTCTGAGTTCTATTGTCTTGGTTTACACAAAGGCCTAAATAGTTCAACATATCATGTTCACTGGTTAGCTAGTAAATTCGATAGTGTCTCACAAGGGAAGATTCAAAACCAAAAGCTACCTATCTTTTGCAGAATATTTCCAATTTCTGTATTCTCTGTAATTAGATCATATTGTTATATTTTCTCTCCATCAAATTCCATTCATGTGGGGAATTGATGGAAAAATATGGTTTTTATAGGCTTATTTTGGACAAACTTTGAGCCCAAATTTGAGGAGGGCCCACACGTCTTTTGTGGTGGATCCAAAGAGGTGACGTGTTCCTTGTCGCATGGTAAGTCACACGGTGCAAACAGTTCGTCAAAACCATTTGTGAGTGAATGCGAAGTTGATTTCATTTTTGAGTTCGTGGAATGGACAATTAAAGAAGTAAAATGTATGTTTCCTTGAAATGGTTGTTCCATATTGAAACTTAATGAGAACTTATGTGTGTATATAAGTTATAGGTGGGAATACTTGGGTTGGGCTCCAAGAGGCACCCTAAGTTTATAGAAGGGAGTAATTATAGACAAAGTAGGCTTTGGTCCAAACCACCACACAAGCGCACGCGCCGCCGCTGCAGTCCGATTGAGTTAAGCCGGGTGCGGGTTGTGGGTTGGGTCCTAACTTTAATTTTTTGGACAAAGTTTATTTGAATTTTTCCAAAAATTCTTGCAGGAAAATTTTGAATTTTGCACCAATTTGAATTCAATTTTTTTTACTTCCAACCATTGTGTCTTTTCCAAACCAGTCCAAGCAAATTTAGAATATTTTTTAACTTGTTTTAACATATTGCACCGAGACAAATTTTATTCTTCTCAGACAGATTTAAAGCTGCCTAGTAGTTTCCAACAAATCAAACTAGTTTTAAACAGATTTTTGTAGCTGTTCAGTTTGAATTTGCACTTGTTCGGAGCTGTCCAACAGTTACCAGTTTGCCTATAAATTCATAATCATTTCAGCAAATTTGCACATCCAGAAATTCATTTCTCTTCTCGATTTTGCTCTTTTTTGCATTATTCTTCCTACTAGCTTTTAGAGAAAAATTCTGAGAGTATAGAACATAGGTTCTAGTTCGCCGTATAGATTGTTTGGAGTGCTACTATAATCTGCATAAGATTATTGTATCCTGGAAGATAGACGTCATTTATTCGTAAGCACTGGAGTGGGGCGAATCTGTCTTAAGGACACAGTGTCACACACTTGATTTAATCAAATTTGTACTTATTCATTTTGGTAAATAAATTATGTAAGTAATTTATTTTTATTTGTTTGATTTGGTTTCAAGATATTTATTTTACATAGAAGATTGTTCTAAAAAAGTCTTGGTGCTCGAATTTTTTTAGGGCCTCCTGTACAAAAAATCTCAACTTGCTCTGAGATCAAATCTAGTAGTTTACGCTTCATGTACCGTTGAGACGGGGGCTTGCTGTTTCGACAGAGAAATATCTTTAACCTATTGTGATTGTGGCTCAAGGACACTCGGGTGATGTTCATTAGGTTGCACTTCAACATTGGGATCTTTAACCATGTCAACTGGTACATCTGATAGGGGTAACTCTTTTGTTTGCACTTGGACAACCGAAAAGCTCTGGCGATGAAGGAATCCGAACGTACTACCATCATTAAGGTTGTGACACAGATTATGATCAATAAAAAGAACATTTCTACCCAAGATCACTTTTTTCTTTTGCTTTAGAGGCTTTTTTAGAGTGGCTCCACTTGTGTCCTCTCCTACCCCCGCTACCATTGTGTTCATACAGACTTGTGCTTCCTGATGGACCGCACTTACCAAAATCAACTCCTATGCCACACTTAATTGGAAAATCTGATGGGAACCTAGGAGGGAATTTAGAAAAAACACTGCCATTCATACTAATATCTTTATCCATAGCTGCAAAATCCCTATTCTGAAAAGTCTGCTTGACCTTTTCCCAATCAAAACGGAAATCATCATCTAGCGTATCATTGATAAGAGCAATTTCAAAGGGGTCCAAAAATGAAACCATATAATCTTGCAACGAATATTGCGAATTGTCATGAGTTGAGTCACTTTCTATCACAATACCTTTACCTTTATCTGTCCTTGATAGCCTTTTAATGATCGGAATACACTTGAGCAAAAAAAAAAATTTCACAATAGTGACAAACCTTCCAAAAGCACCAAGAAAGACCCAAAAATTGACCAGCAAAAGGGGCCTCAAATAGTAAAGAAACTACACCACAAAAACTTGAAAAACACCAAACAAATAGAACCCTAAGTGCAGAGAAGAACCACAACCCACAAACTTCTTGAATATTGCAAGTTAACAGAGATTTCAAAAAAACCAAAGCATAAACCAGGACTAAATTTGGACTAAGAACAAAGAAATGGAAGATTGGTTCTTCGCCAGAAAATGAGGTCGAATACGGCTCATAGCACAGCTAATAGATAGATCATACCTTTGCAACTCCCCTTCTCCGGAAAGAGACGCGATCTGATGAAAATGAGTGAGGAGTGGTTCTAGAACTCCCTAGAAGTTGACGGAGATAGCGCCGAAAATTGCCTAGACTTCATGCATTTTCTTTTTGACCCGTAAACCTCTGTGATTCTGTATTTCTGTAACAACACAATCACATTAGCAGCAACGACAATCTCTAAAAAAATAAAAAACTTCACTTTGTCTCATGTTTTTAGTTGTCGGCGATTTATATGCCACCACTTTCATAATCTGAGTTTTTTATCACGATTTTTGCTGCGAGTTCTCGCTAGAACACCATCTCCGATCACAAAGGTTTGAAAATATAGTGGCTCTGTTATAGCAGTATGAAGATTTAGGCAGTTAGTTTGTTAAGTGGCTCTGTTTTTTCTCTAATAGTTGTTGTATTGTGGTTTTGTTGTTGAGTTGTTGGTGTTGGATTAATTTTGAGTGGTGTTTTGCTTTTATCTTGGTGGTTTGGTTGGTGCCTTACCAACCTTGGTTTTGTGCTAGCAAATGATTAGGTGCATATGGGAGTGCCAACCTAGTTCGGATTGTCGTTGGGTGTTGTGATGCTTGAGCACTTACCTCTTTCTTGATTTATCACTTTGTAATTCATTTGTATTCGTCAATAAAATTTGTTTTGCAGATCAAAAAAAAAAATGAAAATATGGGTCTTGTTTGTTTCATATACTTTATTTTTAATTTCTTTGTGCATATTTGGAATTTCTTTTTATCAAACCTAGAATTTTAAAAAATTTGGGGCTTTTGTTAATTTGGAGCTTTTGTGATCAATTAATCATGAATTATTTACTGTAGATGTAGTTCTCTTTCAATCATATTTTTGGATGCTTGTTTGAAGGCTAAATTATGAAAATAAATTTTGTTGAATTTTCGGGGTGTTTGTTTGAAAGCTGAGTAAATGAGAAAATTAGTTTGTTGATTTTTGGAGTGTTTGCTTCAAGGCTAAGTTAATGAAAAAATCAATATTTATTAAGAGTGTAGATGTAGTTCACAATTTTAATCAATTTGATTCGCATGCATTATTGAAGAAAGGCCAAACTAAAGAAGAAGAAAATTTGATTTATAATCAGTTACAGTTGATGTTTGTTTGAATTTGTGAAATTTACTAATGTATGAATTTATAAAAGTTGAGAAATGCTAAAGATTGATTCTCATGAATTTATAAAAGTTGAAAAATACTAAACTATTGATTCTCATGGAGCATGACCTCATAATGTTCATAATTGTTATGAGATAACAATGGTTTAATTTGATTCTGAATTTTCTGCTTGATTTTTTTTCTTTCCAGATGTTCAACATCAATATCAACATCTACTGGTACAGATGGAGATAGGGGCGAGACCATTGAGATGAGATTTAAAAGCAAAAAATATAATTGCGGTGTAATTGCAATAATTTGGATGAAAGAGTCCGAGACACCAAACAAATGAAGACTTTATTAGGCATGGTGTAATCCCGTAACAGTCAAACATATTAAACATGAAATTCAAAGAAGAGTAAGACAGTCAGAGGTTTATAGCTACCAACACTCATGAAGTAGAGAACAATCCATTGAGTTTGAATATTGAGGGAATTGAATGTAATATTAATATCCTAAAAATGTTGATTCAGCGCACTCTTGTATTTTGTGTTGCAATGGTAACAAAATGAGTAGTGAAGATTATGATTAATTTCATTTCATATTCGTGTTTGTGTTGTAATGGAATGTCTTGTATTTTGAATTGTAATGATCATTGAAGAATATGAAATTCCTTATTTTTGTCATGCTCTTATTGATATTGTTACTAGCAACTCTTTATTGACTTTTTATTTATTTTTAATGACAAACATAACCTGTTAATGGGCTTGGTTGAGATCATAAATTAAAGAACCAAAGAAATTTTTTCATAATAAAAAAAAAAATTCTTAATGGTAATTTACTCATAATGTGAAGAAAAAAAAAATTCACATTTCATAATGAAAAAAAACTTCAATGTTTCATAATAAACTGTAATAATTGATAATGCTTCAATGTAATAGTTCAACTATATAAGCCAACACCAAAATCATAGTGCTTTAACAAAACAAGTCTCTCAAAATGTAATATAAACATTCTCAATGAACTCTAAAAAAATTAAAAAAAAAATCAACAAATGTCTAAGCAACCCTGTCATGTAGACATTTTCAACTTTTACCATTTCTGTCCTTTTCTAGATTGTTAGCCTGTGATTGTGCTATGTCTCATTCAACATTTTTGTGAAACTTGAATGTTTGAATATTAAAGATGGAGATGGATGATGATGCCCCTATCAAAAAAATAAAACATATTAATTTTTCATAAAACCATGTAAATAAATACACATTAGAATATTATGTACTTGGTATGACAAGTTTTCTTGAAATATGTTTTGTTGCTCCAAACCTAGACCCAATATTTCAGATTCCTGCAATATAAGAAGCAATTAGACAATCCAACTATAAATAAATCATATAACTATAAAGTTAATGAATAAAATAAACTTCTTACATTCAGTTGAATACTCTCTTGTCTACCAAGATCAACAAATCCTATATTTGAAGGTGCACCAAACTCGGATTGTTGCAGAATATAAAATTTGAAAGTTAACAAAATAATAATTTTTTTTTTAATAGTAAATTAACTTATTCAAATAATTGTCACACCTCTATACTTCATTGGATGTTGATGGTCTTTGTCTTGGTCTTTGCTCATTTCTTCTTGTTAACAACTTTTTCAATCAGAGATTTCCTTTTACATGGTGGCCTCCTCTTTTGACATAAAATGACTGGATCAAGTATGGTTCTACTCTCCTTTGACTTTTAAACACCATTTCCATAGGTGGTTGAATCATGATGATTACTCACAAAACTAGACTTATTATTTCCACAATCAATTTCAACTTCTTCTTCGAATTCCTTTTTGTTCAAGTAATCGTTAGACCACCATATCACACCTATTTTCACAATTATTAGTTGCCAAATCAGCCACATCATTAAAGACATTGAACATTTTATTGTACCGGCGTCTTTCAGGCAACATTGAAGAGTTATTATAATTGATAATCACTTTACTATGGCACCTTTTCACATTTTTGTTACATCTTAAAATGTACTTGTCTGATATCTCATGAACTCTTTCTTTCATCAACACCACAATTTGATGCGTGCACACTATTCCCCTAAACTTGAACAACTGACAACTACAATTTGTGTCAAAGTTTTCTTTATCAAAATAGACAATGAAAGTTGCTAATCGAAGGTTCTCTCCAAATGGAACATCTTCACTTCATATATAGAAAAATCAGAACCTTGTGTATACAAAGATAAATTGTAATGAAATTGTCCTACAACCTCATGTTGGAACTCTTTAAATTTTGCAATAGTGTAAGCTTTTTGAAATTGCTTCTCAAATGGATACTTAGTTATGCGTGTGATGTATGAATTGAGAGAATTAAATTCTACACCATTTTCATTTTCCACCTTCTTCGCCAAAGCATTCTCATATTGCTCCACAAATTGTTTCAAAGTGGTTTTCAAGTTGATGTACCCATCAAAGAATGCGTTTATGCTTTCACTTTCGCTGTGTGGTTGACATATGCATGCAAGCCAAGACTTAAATAACCATATAAGTGTCTCTATGTTTTCATGTGAAATGAGTCCACAACCTAAGAATGTCGACTGTCCATAATGTTGATCCCAATAAATGGGGTAAAGGGCATATCATACTTATTTAGCAAGTATGTCATGTCAAATGTGACCACATCACCAAACTCTTTAAATGCAGCCCTGCTCCTTGCATTAGCCCAAACACATTTAGTAATCTGCCCTCTTCATCCAAATCCAGGACATAAAATAATTCTGAATTATCAGCTTGCATTTTCACAAAATAAGTGTACATTGCAGTGGCATCTCCTTTCTCGAGTTTCAAACGATGAACTTTGTCCATATGATTCCTACAATCTTTCTCTAAATATGACAACTTCTCATGCCCTCCAGCTTCAAGCACAAGTGAAGTAAAATTTTTGTTCATCCTAATCCATGCACTATTATTTAATTTGAGTCTCCTTTTCAGGTTCAAGAATCCTATTTTGCTTGAAAAAACGAGATTTGCTTGGACTCATTTCATAGTTATGCTCAAGTCTTAAGGATCACAGTATCCACATTCCATTGCTTTGTAAATTTGTGGGCGTAGTTTAACTATATTGCTTGTTTTGATTTTTTTCCTTTCTAGCACAAGTACAAGCAATAATTATATATTCTTTTCTCTCCATCACTTCCTTTTTACAATATTTCTTAAACACTGCAAAACCATTTCTCTTCCCATATCTTGAATAATATTTATAAATTTCATCACTTAACTTAAATGTCATTGTAACATCCCGTATTTTGAGGTATTAATATTTAGTGAGTGGTATTGATGGTTTATTATAATAATTTAGTGGTGAGATTTTTATATAGAAATCTAAAAATAAAATTATGGGCAAATTACACAAATAGTCCCTATAGTTTGCGGTTTGTCTAACTTTTCAATTGTGACACATTTGACCTTGAATTTTGAATCTTGTTCCAAATAAGGACAATTGAAGATATCATTAGATTTTTCAAGGGTAAAATTGTCAATTTGATAAAATATAAACTAATTTGACAAAAATAAATGTCAAACAAATATTTTTGAATTTTTGAAAATTATTTCTACCCACTAAAAATAAAATTATGTAAAACTGATAAATCTTTTAGACATTTTTTTTTTTTACCAAATTAATTTTTATAATGTGTTTGAATGATGATCATGTAAAATTAATTTAAAAAAATTAATCATGTACTTTTTATTAATTTTACATAATTTTATCATTGGTGGATAAAAATAATTTTTAAAAAATTAAAAATATTTTTTTCACATTTATTTTTGTCAAATTAGTTTATATTTTATCAAATTGACGATTTTACCCTTGAAAAATCTAATTATATTTTCAATTGTCCTTATTTGGAACAAGATTCAAAATTCAAGGTCAAATGTGTCACAATTAAAAAGTCAGGGACCAAAGTGACACAAGCCCCAAACTATAGGGACTATTAGTGTAATTAACCCTAAAATTATTTATTTTTATTTATCACATCTCTTTTATATCTATCTCATTGTTATTTATTCTCATTTGATAATGAATTTATCAATTTTTTTAAAACAATTTCCCCATCACGTGGAGAAAATAAATAAATAAATAATTATATAAAAAAAAAAAAAAAACAAACAAACAAACAAACCGTAGGCAACAACCCACAGTTCCTGACTTGCTACACCAAACCCACCATTCTATCATTTCATCATTTCATTTATTTTTAATTTTTTTAATCTTTTTTTTCTCTTCTCTATTCCTTTATAAACGAACAGAGTAAGGGGGCTCCTCACATTCCCTTCTTCTTCTTCATTCATTCTCTCCATCGGCTCTCCCCGTCTCATAAATTGTGTAGAGTAGAAATATTAAGTTTAGATATGAGAGTGTTTAGAGTGAAAATGAGTATTTTATAAAATAAATAAATAAATTGGGAGTTGTAGATTTTATTAAATTATACATACTTTATGTCTTAGAAGTTTGATCAAAGTTATTTTTGGAGATCCATGGAGCAATTTTAGATTTATGGTGACGGAATTAATTATTTTGAGGTAAATTCGGGTTATATACAATATGCTTTATCTAAATCTCTTGGCAAAGAGTTCTCTATTTTTAATTATTCTCAATTTGTAATCCACTTACTTATTATGGTTATTAATAGATTTTGTAAAATCATTTGTTGTTGAATCATTGATATTCTAATCATTTGTTAAAATTCTCTACAAATATTTATGTGTTAAAATGGTGATTTGTTTGACTGAATGACATGAAAATATTCTGTACATAGATCGAGTGAATCTTGCTAATTTGTTTACACCAATATGCCCAGATAAGTGTGGAGCTTGGGTGAGGTGGGTGAATAAATGAATTTGTTCACTAGTTATGTACTGAGTAGGATCGGGTAATTGGTCCTAGATAAATTATCATATATCTGGTTGATTTGTTGTGTAATTTGGTAAATTGCTTGATTATCTTATCGTTGATTTAACGTCATAAATTGTTGGATTCCTGTTAATTTATTGTGTACCCGAGCCTTGTATTCTTGTCATATTGTATATTTCCCGAATTAATTTATTTTTCAGGTGCGAAGCAGATTTTAGCGGAGATCAAAATTGAGATTAGAATGATTTATTAATATAGAGATTTGGAACCCACAACTATAATTATTAAATTTGGAGATAGTTGTAATATTGTTTATTTCAGAGACAAATGTACTATAGAATATTTTAGAGAATACGGTACAATTTGGAGACAATTTTTTAGTTATTATTTTTGGGAGCAAAACTTGTATATATTTTTTTTGAGGCTATTTAACGACCGGGAGTGGGGCATTACAGTCATTCCCATTTTAGGATCCTCAATTTAGGTTTGGGGATAGTGCTGTGCGAGGTGGGCAACAGTATCTATTGTGCACCTAAAACTAAGGGTGGGTGGGAGTCGATTGCAGCCACGAAACCTTCAATCCGCTATTCGTCCGCCAGATTGGCAAATTGGAGAAAATCAATCCGCATTCATCTGCCAATCCGGTGGATGTGGATTAAGCGGATTAGCAAATTGGCAGATGGATACAAATCAGTTTGATGATTTAAAATTTTATAAATTTTCAACATAATTCAACTTATACACTTCCTGAAAAAATAAAAATAAAAAATTTACAATCAATGACTTCAATTTATAAGTGAAAGTCCAAAAGAACAGGAGGTCTAAAATAATTGATAAGGGTGCTAATAACAGCACTCTTTTTTTTAATCATGTTCACCAGACTAGTAATATGAACACTGATTTTTTAATAAAAGGAAAGACAAAAACAACTAATAATAATAATAAGGGCAAATTACATTAAAGCTCCTTATAGTTTGAAATTTGTGTCATTTTGATCTATGACTTTTTAATTGTGACACATTTGATTATGAATTTTGAATCTTGTTCCAAATAAGAACAATTGAATATACCATTACTCAATTTTAAGACAAACTCGTCAATTTAATAAAATATAGACTAATTTGACAAAAATAAATGTTAAAAAAAATATTTTTAAATTTTTAAAAATTATTTCCACACACCAAAGATAAAATTATATAAAAATTTTACACATTTTTTTTTTACCATCTTAATTTTTATTATGTGTTTAAATGATAATCATGTAATGGGTGGTTATTAGGATTTTAATGTGTAATTGATATATTTAATATATGAAATATTTTTAGTTTTGGATTTTTTGTGATCTAATGGATTGGTTTAATAATGATATCAAAGTTGTTGCCATATTTGAATTTTGAAAAATTAAAGGTAGCGTTTGGTAGAGTTTTGGAATTATAATTTGAGAATAGAGTTGTATTTTGAATATGTTAGTTTTGAAATTATGATTTGCGTGTAGATGAGTTTTAAAAAGAGTTTTGAATTGAGTTTTAAATTTTTGATGTGACATATAATATTTGATTTAAAAACTTACGACTCATAACAACACACACAATGCAAAATTCTATTCAAAGCTCATAAAAAATTTTAAAAAAATTTGAAAATATTTTTTATTTAAAATATAAAAATAATGATTGTCAAAAAAAAAAAAAAAAAAAAACAACAACAACAACAACATTGTTCCGGACGACCGAGGGACGTCTGAGAGGATGATCAGGTAGACGTGTTTTCAAAAGTGAGTGTGGAATCAATTTTCGAAAACTCTAAGCAAACACCACACTCAAACCAATGGGTAAAATTGAGTTTTGAAAGCCTTACCAAACATAGCCAAAAACTAATTTAATGAAAATAAAAACAACCACTCATTAAATAGTCATCATCCAAACACATAATAAAAAATAATTTGATAAAATAAATAAATGTGTAAAAGATTTATCAATTTTACATAATTTTATCTTTGGTATATAGAAATAATTTTTAAAAATTTAAAAATATTTTTTGACATTTATTTTTGTAAAATTAATTTATATTTTTATCAAATTGACGACTTTGCCTTTAAAATTGAGCAATGATATATTCAAATGTCATTATTTTGAACAAAATTCAAAATTTAGGGTCAAATATGTCATAATTGAAAAATCATGGATTAAAGTGATACAAACCCCAAACTATAGAGACCTTTAGTGTAATTCGCCCAAATAATAATAATAATAGCAACATGATTAAAAAAAATCAACGTCTTGACAAATTAGAAATAACACATTGTTTGGAATAAACTAAATAAATGTACTTTTTGACTTTTTATGAAATATGGGTTGGGTATGGGTTGAGTTTGAAGTAATGTGGTAGAGAGGTGATGTGACTTAAATAGGATAATAACTTTTTGACTTTTTGACTTTTTTAGGTTATGTCAAACAAGACTAGAATTAGAATAATACATGTGGTGTGGTTAGTGATTTTCAAAGCCCTACAGGCTCTACTATAATTATTTTGTTCGATCACAAAATTTTTGTATAAAAAATCATAAAAAATGTTGTGTTCTTCTCTGTTCATTTCATTTCAACCCAAAACATACAATTGTTCCTTAGAATAACAAAAAAAATGATATTGTCAAGTTATTTTGTATGGGTTTTATGTAGAGAAATTGAATATAACTCGTCTTTGGTTCATAAGTTGTGCCAGTGGGCTAACTAGAGACCTCACTCCAATAATTCAATCGTTCATTTGTGAGACTGTTTAAATTTTTATGAAAAAATAAAATAAAATAAAATCAAAAGATAAGATAGCCTAAAGATTGGGTTTGTTTAAGGGATTGAAGTAGGAGATGATTGGATGGACTGAATAAGAGGGGATTAGAATTCTTCGGATGTGAATCCTAAGATTGTGAATCCTGAGATTTTGAATCCCCCAGACTATTTGGTTAGATTAGATATGTATCCCATGTTTGTTTTCTCATGGGATTAGATATCTGAAAATGACTATTTTTACTGAATCCAATGTTTGGTTGGACGGATTGGATATGATAAATGAACAAAAAATTATTTTACCCCTTTTCAATTGTTTACTAAGTAATAGCAGTATTAAACATAACTTTAATATTTTAATTATTTTTAGCTAGATTAAATAAAAATTTATTTTATTTTATTTTTTACACAATTAAATAAATTTATTTTTTAAAATTAAATAAATAAAATATCAATAAAAGTATATGTTATTTTTTAATTAAATTTATAAATAAATTTATTTTAAAAAATAAGTATTATTAAATAATGAAATTAAATAAAACATCTATTTAATTTTAAATAATGAAATTAAATAAAATATAAACAAAATTTTAAAATAAAACATCAATAAAATTATTTTAAAAAAATTAAATAAATAAAGCACTAATAAAAAATTGAATAAAATAAATTTATTTTTAAATTGAGACATTTAAATTTTATTAAATTTTACTAAATATAATACATAATTAAATAGTAGAGGGTCAAAATGATCATTTCATCACCTAATCTCAACAGTAAATAATCTCATTTCATCACCTAATCCCAACAGTAAATAATCTCACGGTAACCTCACTCTATCAATACTAACCCAGTAATAACTCTTTTCCTTATTACAACTTCACTTACCGATTAGTATTCAACACCTTTGTTATCTTAACCTAACCTACAGGTCACCTCCTCCATATAGCATAAATGTGTTCAATCACATAGTCGATGTAATAACTAACTCTTATATCAAATGATATGAATCTCTTAAACAAAACTCACTCTTAAGAATTGATCAATTTCTAAGGGTGAATTTTATGTGTCACATACATATAGACATATGTATGTATCCATTTCTCTGAATGTGTGTGTTTGACAGTAATTATTGTAATATGCTTACTTGATAAAAATATGGCCAATTGACTAGCTAATCCAATTTTTTAGAACAATGATTTTGATAATTAAATACATTATGTTATATTAAAATTATTTGGTGACATACAATTTATTTAATAAATATATAATATTTATAATAATAAATTCAACATAGTATCAAAAATATTATCAACAACACGCCACCGTATCAATAAAAAAACTAGTATAGTGACTGGTACAGAATTCACAACCTTGCTCCTTAGTGGTTGCAAATTAGATGCCTTTGTTCCTAATTGGGTCAAGAATTTAAAAAGATTTGGACACTTCCTTCAACATTCTTTGCCAGCAAAACAGCAGCAAATTAAATGAATTTAGAAATAATTTGAGTTTTTTATTTTTTATATTTTTGTGTTTTTAGTAAATTTTTAAAATATTTTAATCAAATTTATTTACTTTTTACATGTATATGAATCTAACTCTCCCAATCATGTGCGATCTCATCTTGCACACATGAAGAGAAAACATAGCTCGCAAAAGGTGCACGAAGACAGACATACAGAACAAAGTGCACAGTAACAGAGATAAACCTCTTGAAATAGAGCTCAGATACAATGTCAAGACAATTGTAGTAACAAAAGTTTAAACTATTATGAAATGAAACAAACAATATATACATCAAGCTAATACACCAAATCATAATTGTAGCCACTGAAACAACTTTGTTATTACAAAGTCATTACGACAGAGATAAATATATAGAGTAGCAGGCATGCTTATGTAAGTTCCACAAGCATAACACATACTTATCAGAGATTCAGAATTACACTACTCTAAAATAGAAGAAAGAAAATTAAGTAGATAAATCATGTGACTCAGCAAATTGCAATTTTATTGTCTTTAATGAAGATTAAAAATTGCTAGCTTTATGAATGGGAGCTGAGATAACTCACTAAGATGACAACATAAATGTGCCAATGAAATTAAAAATAATAATAATAATAATAAACACATATATGTTGCTGCCTTATTTAAAAATCAGATTGACAAGTTTTGTCACAGGGGTATGCACAGTCAATGGCCTTAACGCTTGATCGATCAAAATACCAATCTCCAACAGATAGCGCGATCCCCTGCCATCATTAAACATCCCATATTAGATAGTTCACAATTCTTTTGCTCAACGACAACAAGTACGCAAAAGGAGCACAAAAGTGTTGATACCCAACAAGTGATCAAAAGTACCTACATTCCATCTTTGAATTGTTTTTAAGTCCAATGAGGTATGTTTATGTGGGATTAAATCTTCAATTCTTGATTATTTGTATTCTTTGCTGTCTCTTAAAAGATTAAAAAGGGGAGAACAAACAAACACACACTAACAATAACTAAATCACAAATCTCAAGGACCAATAATTTCAAGTTGAGTTCTAGTTTTACTAGATCTCCAAAAAACCAGAGTCTAGCTTAGTGGACATTTGGAAGCATCTCCTCGAGTTTTCTTCAAGGTGGGCCTCTTGACAAAATTTCCTCGCATTTGGTTATAGTTGCTACACCTTGAGGTAATATGTATTTCATGATTCATGTAGCTTCTATAGAGGTCATTAGTGATGCTAGTGTTACCAAAAAATTACTAGCAAATTACATTTTGGAACACACGTTTTGAAACATGGTATATTTTCATTCCAAAAGGTAAATTTAGCATATCAAAAGTGATCTATGTTTGGATAATAGATTTGGGTAAGGATTTGAAAAGAAAAAGAGAAAGAGAAAGAGAAAGAGAAAATGTGATAATAATGTGAATGAAATATTTGCTAAATTTTTTTCTCCATTTCCCTTCCTCTTTCCAAATTCCCATCTAAATTCACGATCTAAACACAGCGTAAAGGTTTTCCTAAAAAAAAACAAAACAAAAAACAAATATAATGAATAATTGTGAGTCAAGTTTTGATAGGAAAAAGTGTCTGGGTCATGATTATAGAAATGTGCTAACAGTTACTAGATGATTAATTCGGAACAAAAAATAAAAAACGCCCTACATTTCATTGCATGTCTAAATGTTAAAAGAAAAATACTCTAAAAGTAGTATACTACAAGTTTGCTTCTATCACACAACATTTTAGAGCGTGTGGCGTAGGACTACAAACGAACCAAGTTGTTTATAAATAGCTCGAAGCTCGGCTCGTTCACAGCTCGTTTGATTACCAAACGAGTCGAGCTCGAGCCTTATTACCAAGCTCGATTATCAAACAAGCCAAGCTTGATCTAATGTGAGCTCGACTCGATTATTAAAAAGCCAAACTTGATCTAATGTGAGCTCGACTCGATTAGGCTCGGCTGGATTATATTATGTTACATTATATATATATATTATTCATATATGTTGTAAAAAAAAAAATTAATAAATTAATTGAATTTGAAAATGCATATGGAGTTAATCATTTTACATACTCCAAGTCAACAAGAAATATATAATATAATAATAAACAAATAATTCACTGCTCATGGAAATGTAATATAATGGAAAACAATTTATAAAGGGTGAGATTAGTTCAATTTTCCTAATCCTTCGATGTGGGACGGCCACTTAATGAACTTCACAAAAAAAAATTTGTAAATGACGTGTGCAAGTTTGCAATGATTAAGAGTCCCACATCACTTCTTTATACATTCAATAGGCACAAAAAGCTCTATATAATTGAGGGGAGCCAGCAGGCCATCTGTGCTACGGCTGTTAGAATAGAAGAGAATAAATATTGTAAAGTCGCGCCACAAAAGCCGAGCTCGAGTTTTGTTTTAGTCCAATGAGTCAAGCTCAAGCCAAGCTTAAACACTTGAAAATTTACCTGAGCCAAGTTCAAACAAAGTTGATATTTGGCTTGGCTCGTTTGCAGTCCTAGTGTGGCATACCACGTGCGTGTTCCCGTTACACGAACCGGAACGATCAGCATTCCAGCTAACACAGAGTGATGCAAATGTACAAGTATGAGACCTAGGCCTACTTGATGTGCGTATGAGCATAGGTGTTAATTTTTCTTTATGTTTACTTCATATGCGTGCGTATTTATTTCTATTAACAGGACTTGAGTATGAGTTAATTGTGATAAGTAAAACCAAACATTGAGCATGAGATTAGCATTAACTGACTTGAAAAGTATCGGTGATTGACTTAAATTGAAGGCTAGGTCAAGAGAAATCAAAATATGACATAACTCGAGGCAGAAAGGAAAACCATGATTAACTACAAATCTATACTAGTATTCAATAGAACTAATACATAGTAACCACACATCAGCTGTACCTTATTGCCAACAAGAGGTGAATCATCAGCAAACCATGTATCCTGCCTCTCTGTTTGGTAGTGAGCAAAACATGAATGTATGAATAACCCATTTTCCTCGCACGTTGAGAATCCTTCTATTGCATTCAGCATATGATTTCTGAAGTCTGCTCCAAAGTATATACAAAATCTTTAATCAATTGATGAAATTTCTGTACTACATTTTTAACAAAGCTGATTAAATTCATATGCGTGCCAGTTGAGTAATTTCTGTTATATGAAACCACCTTGCAGAAACTGGATCTGTGATTCTGAACAACTTGCGTGATTCATTTTGCAGTCACTCCAACTGCCATTAGGATCAGCTGATGCAGGAGCTAAACTGGCCTGGACCTGAATTGCGAAATGAAGAGACCTAATTTATCAAGTTTTTCATTTAACACGCTTAAAAGCAGTGACAAAGCAACCCATTGTCAGTTGTTTTGCTGCATGAGTGAAACTCCAGGTGAACTAAATGTAGCAAACTCTACAGAAACAAGATATTACCTGCCACGAATCATAGGCTGCATTGAGAATAAATAGTGGGGTTTTGACATTGGCAATTAAGTTCTCGGGGAAGAAGCACTGTAATGGAAGAATGATATGAAAGTCAAAGTGAGTTTGAGAATGATGGGATTGAACAGAATTTGGTATTTTCTTATGCAATTAAATCTCTTGCATTTGCCAAGAAAATTGAAGGAACAGACTCACTGAAGTCGGATCAAGATTCTCAGTACAACTACTTGGAAGATTCTTTTGCACCCCCTAGTAGTTAAAACATATTTCAAATGATCAAGAATGTATAAGATGTCAGATGACCATGCTCAACAAGAAATATTAAAGAAATAAGAACTAGTAAGTTACTAGACAGGCATGTGCACAACTTCTTTAAATTGCGCAAGTCATACATCAAGTTTTTGGATATAAAAATTAAACAATTATGGAAGGATTCACTTTAAAAATATATTACAAAATAATTAAACGATAGTAAGACATGTTTGAACATGTGTCCACCAAGTGTCAAATGAGATTTGTGTGGGTATCGGTGTCCGACAAGATAAGCCACCTTCTAAGAAGTGCCCGTGTTTTTTACCAACAAATGTTCCAAGGAAGAGGGACAGTATTTTGATAGATACAGAGACATAAAATAATAATAAAATAAAATCAACTTCCATATTCCCTTTCTAGTTGGCCAATCAGAGGCAGCATATGCATGGCTTGAAAGTAACAAATTTTAATGAAATTACAAGAATCATTACATATAATATAACTTTGATTATATGTATGTGTTACAGCTTACTTCCAGTTCCCACAATAACTAGTCTGCATGCAGGAGATGACAGACATGTAGATTATATGGACAACGGGAAGGGGGGGTGTCTGTTGAAGTACCTGCAAGCTAACCACACCACTAAAAAAATTCCTAAGGGTGTGCCCACCAGACACATCAACCCTGCAATGCCAGAAAGGTCGACCATAAAAACATTAACTACCAACAACCAAGCTTAGGAGGATATACAAATATAAGTTTTACAGGATATAATCAAACTACTAGAGTTTTAGTAGTTACGCGTCAAGGAATAATCCAGCGTCACTCAAGCACTTCACTTTAGTACTTGCAGGAAATAAATTTCGGAACTCATCACAATGTAATATAGAAGCCAGGCCCCCAGCAGAACACCCTGAAAGAAGAGCCTGAAACAAAATGGATTCGTATTTTCAAAAGAAGAATCAAAATAATGGCAAAAAGGCATGGACAGAATTGAATGATTTGGTAGACATAAAACCTGGTCGGCATTGCTCATTCCCCTTGACATTAAATCTTCCATAGCAGCTGACCATATGCGTTGCCCTCTAAATTCCAGTTGTGCAACCTAGAAATGAAATAATATTCCTTAAAGAAGTGTACACAAACCAATGATCAAAACAAGGGCTTGACTCAATAAATGAATGAAATCAAACCGAGTAGCGGATTGCTTAACTCATTTATCTTAGGAACGATCTCAAGCAAGCTTCTACATGAGCCAATCTTGATGTGAGCTTGAGTAGCTCACTTCATTATATAGTTCTAGGAAGCCCACTACCTTATGAAACAAAATTCAAGTCAAGCTACTGCTTGAAGGTTGGCTTATTTGTTAGTTGATTTAGGGCAAGCCTCTAACCCAGATACTCACAAGCCAAGCTCAAGTACCTTTGATTCACTTTACAACTTTAGGTGAATGATCAAATATAGTCAACCAATTCATATAACCGATGTTGTGAATTAATTTCTTGAAGGATAGTGGAATAGCTTTTCACAAACTATTAAATAAGCACCCATTCTCATCTCATCTACAGTCTCGGACCAATTATTATTTTGTTACTGTTGCGCCTTGGACCAATTTAATGTAATGAAGGAAACAGGATCCAGTAACAGAGAGGTATAAAAAATTGCATTACTAGAATAATTTTTACAAGATAAGGTCATTGGAGTTTGTTTTGTCAAAATTAACACCAAAATACCTATTAGCACTAAAATGCCTACAAGTTTTCCATTACTGACAAAACACCTTATATCACTTGATCTATAATTACTACTCCCTCCGTCCCATTTTATTTGTCCACCTTTCCATTTTGATCTGTCCCAAAATGTTAATTTTGTTAGATTTCCAAAACTACCCACCGTAAATCATTATACACCCATTTAAAAATTCAAATAGAAGGGTACTGGTGGTAAAAATATTTCAAAATTTGAATTAAAGTGTCATGATTGCATGTCTCCGTATAAGTTGGATTCCCTACAATGGACAAACAAGTAGGGACGGAGGGAGTAATTAGTTAGCCTTCTTTGCAAGCTGCTTAATTATTATATACTACACATTTTATGGGTTGCAAATAAAGTTGGAGACAAAACACTAACTAGTGCCTCTGGGAATAACTCAACTCAGTGTACAACTTTAATCATCTCTTCTTTGAAATGACTTGGAAGAAGTATGAAAAGTAATGTGGTCCAAAGAAGTAATAAATGTCAAGCAACTTGTAAAGGAGCCTTATCTGTAATGTAGGCCCTGCGTACTTCAATTGGGCACATGCCCCATGGACAGTGGTGACTGACCACATGATTAGATCAGCAGGTGTATTTTACATAGGTATATGTTAGCCTCAAAAATATTACTTTCTCCCTCGGGTGAAGCCCATAGACCCATTTCATGGAAATAAGACTTTTTGGTCCAATAAGTGTAATTAGTAGATTTTATTATTAATATTTACTTAGAATTATAAGTAATTATTTGCTAGGATATTTGGTTATATTTCCTAAAATTGTTAGGGTTTAATTAGGGTTAATGGCTCATAAATCAATGTTTTAAAAACTAGATTGGTGAGCGAACCAAAAAAAGAATCGGGTGAATAGATCATCAGTTCAACTGTCAAGTTGAATTGAAATTGAACCGTGACATCATAATTATTTTATAAATATATTAAAAAGTTACTTAATAATTATATAAAAATTAAGATATATTTATTTAAATTATTTTTATATTTTAAGATAAATATAATTTCATAAATATATCTATATTTATTTTTTTGTAAAATACTAATTATATATAATGTTTGAAAGAAAATATTATAATAATATATATTTAACAAATATAAACTAAAGTTAAAGGTGACATAGTGGTTATACTATTATTCCACTTTCAGGTGGATTTTTTTTTTGATGTGGTACTTTCATGTGAAAGTGGACCTTAGTTTTGTAAAATTGTTAAATATGTGTTTGTTTGGAATAAAATATAATAAATACCATAAATAATATTTTTTTACTATATATAAGCAAGGAGGTAAATGGAAATAAGCTGCCTTTTCAACCAAAGGTGCTGTGTTCGACTCTCACAAGCTTCAACACAGGAATAGGCACGCGCGAGACCGGCCGGCTCACTTCAACCGGTGCTGATTCGTCCAATATACCGGTTCAACCGCGGATTTATCCGGTCATCTAAAATAGCCAGTTTTGACGTCTAGAGGGTAGACCGGACTATGGACCAATCGATGGGTCAACCGGTTGAACCGGCCGATCCGGTCTGGTTTCAAAACATTGTTATAAATATTAAGTTGCGTTTTATTATTCAGAGTTGATGAATAAAATTTGAGTGTTAAGGCTGTGACTATATCCAACAAGTGATTTTTGGTAGAGAACTGTTTCAAATTTCAAATAAACCCCATGCCTCTATGTGCCACATGGCAGGCAATGACATAGGAGGAAATATCCTCAATATACCTTATTACGTTTACCTGTGGTAAGGATTAGGGCTGCAATACCCACCAACAAAAAGGACAGTGGTCGTAAGGTAGCAATTTCGTTCATTTTGTTCAGGTTTTTTGTAGCCAAATAGAGCATCAATATTGGTTGTACAAGAAAATAAAAATACCATACTCTCCCACTAACCTTATCTTCACTATCCCCAGCAAAGGAGGCACCATCACAATAACGAACCTTTACTCTATTCCAATTGAAAAAATCTGCAATGAAACAAGACCTTTAGTCAGCAAAATGCTCATACACGCACATCCAGAACATAGCTACAAAAAAGAAAATAATAATAATAATAACAAAGGAGATAGAAGAAGGAAGTTGTATTGATGATTTAACTATGTAGTTTTTTTTTTTATTATTAAAAAAAAATAGGAACTAGATGTACTTTGAGATTGAGAGAATACCTGGATTTTCTTCGGCCTTGTTGCTAAGTATTCCTGTAAATGATATCTGCTTTTCCATGTAAGTTGATGATCCAAGCTGACTCGTTTTGCGGTAAACACAAGATCGTATGGTATTACACCATCCTCCACCCTGTCACAAGATGTCCCACAAAGTCACGTTCTCAATCAAAACCAAGAAGCATAGTTGAAAAATCTGTAGCATGAAGCGTCCTGCCAAGATATTGTCAGCCCACAGATTCAAATAATGATAAGCACACAAAAAATACGAAACAAAACTTTTCTCTAGTTTGATAACTGTATAACATGTCACCAACAGACTATCAAACATCTTGCATTGAAAACAGGAGGAAACATTTTTCTAGAAGTAATCCTCAGATGTATGGAGCAATTTATGTGAGCTAAAGGAAATTCTAACTCATAATAACATAGTGCTTGAAAATCTCGCATTTCAGTTCATTTTTCTTTGAACTCCAAATTATTAATAATTTTTCTTTGTTTTGTCGATCACATAGAACCTGTTAGAATTGTGTGCTCTGGTTGCCACTAGAAATAACATAATCTTCCCAATCAATATACTTGTGTTTTAAGGATTAGAGGAGCAACGGGTATCTGGAACTACAGATTTATCAGACTCACAGTTTGGTACTTGAAACAGTGGAACATCAGCGTGTGTGTGTGCGTGTGTGTGTTTTCTTTCGGATAATGAAAAACACCACAGAAGAAAACATAGACAAGCATGTACACTTTAAAGTGTAAAAGTAAAAATGTAAGAAAAAGGACAAGTATTTTCAAGCTGTCTCATGTACCTCCAATTGAATGAGCCAACTGTTTGCTCCTGAATCATATCCGCGGTGGAAATGATAACCAGGTAATGTTCCGTCCAAGCATACTGTAAAAGTAAACCACACCACAAGATAAATGGGGGAGGGGGTAGATTTCATAACAAGGAAAAGTAAGTATCTAATATCGCAATCATTAAAACTTCAAATAAGATGAGATATATAACTTTGAAGCTATGTTATCTTGAATGCAGATTGTTCCAATGCAAGGAATGGGAACATAAATGTAGTATATCACATACTCTAAAATGTGGTGTATGATGAAGGTAGGGTCATTTAGATCACACTAATAAAATTTAAGAGAATACTAAATAATGATAGCAATTATATTTTCATAATTAGACATCCAATAAAGTATAGGTATGAATTAATTATGTTAAAACACAATTCTAGAAACATTAGGGCCCAATTGTTTTACATTTGGTCATGCAAAAACTGCATTCTCTCTAGTTCATATATTTGATTTTCTTTACCTCCTACAGGAAACTTTCAAGCAAATATTTAGGAAAAATTTTGGAATTGTCAATTTTTTTTGTTTTGGGACAAAATTGTACCGCATTAAGGCATTTTTTTTACTTTTTTAAAGACCAAGAACTCCAACCAGCCCAACCTATCATCCAATACAAAATCTTATCAATAAACTCCGGATACGCACAATCACCCACAAATCACGTGTCAATTAAACCCGAGTGTTTTATTGCCTCATGAGACTCAATTCGAGAAGTATCCATAGCAGACCTCTCATATTTAAGCCCTTAGCCACTGGGCCACCCATAGGAATTGTCACAAAGTAATGATGATTACACTAACTCTACTACTTTACGGGCTGAGTTTCTTTCAAGTTCAAAACTAAATTTGAAACAATTTGAGAGGCTTACAAAATGAACAATTCGGATCATTAAAACAGATCCGTTGTATTCGATTCAGATTTAAATTTGAGAAGCCCAGTCCTTTTACTAAAAGGGCATGTTGATGCATCATTAATATGAGAAAATGATAGTTGTGAAGACCTAAATTTAACCAACCAAATCCACTAATTACTATCAGTACTACCAAACAACACTAATTGATAGCAACAGGCAACCAACTAGACCTAGCCTAATTAGTCACTATGAAGGGAAAATGTGTGTGAAACTAAGTAGAATGTAGGTATATTTTATTCACATTTCACCTATTTTTTCTCTTTCCCGTTCCCTTTCCCTTTCCAATCCCTTCCCAAATCTCCCAACCAAACATAGCATTAAGGGCTTAGTCCCAAGGAGAGGTCATGGGTTCAATTCTTCCTAAGGTCGTGTTTGGTTCAAAAATTTTCAAGGAAAATGGAAAACTATGTGAAATTAGATAAAATGTAGGTATATTTTATTCAAATTTCACCATTATTTTCCCTTTGCCTTTCTATTTCTAAATCCCTCCCCAAATATTTGAACCAAACACGGCCAAAGGGCAGTTGAATAAGGAGGAAAGTACTGGATGATTTGTAAGGATGGGAGGCTAACTCTATAATCTAACCATTATCAACAAACTTTTTAGCAGATAAAAAAACACAAAACAAACAGGCTAACAAATTGATATAATTATGCAATTAATATCATGCCATGACACAAAAGCACCTCAATCAGATCACTCACCCAATAAAAGTAAACCAAGAAAAAAGGAAAACATGAAAACGCGTAACAAAATCAATCAATAATTAGAAATCAGTTTTAAAAATGCAAAAAACTTGCTTTACCAAATAAAGAAAACAGTGAAAAGTAACATCAATCAATATAGAATTATGCATAGTTAGCTTAAGATTCTACAATTAGCAGCAAATCCACGAAGTGGCCATAATGTAGGAGAAAGAAACAATTGAATGCAATACACATATAAATCAAGCAACAAAAAACAAAAAAATCATTTTAGGAAACAAAAAACATATATATATATATATAGAGAGAGAGAGAGAGAGAGAGAGTACCCGCGCCTTTGGCAGCAGCACCTTGAATGAGGGTAAGACCGACGATGAGAGGATTATTACCGTTGGAAGCAGAGACTCCATAGAAGGATTCAAATCGAAGCTCTGTCAGATTGAAATACTCAAACCGATCTACACATTTACTAACAAACCCAACAACAAATAGAAACCATAAACCCATACGCTTCCTCATAGGTGTGTCAATCAATCCCACCCAAAAAATCTCAAAAACCAATCACTAGCCTACAACACTGAAAATCTATATATAGAACCAAATGTGGAAACAATGTTAAGAATTTTAGAGAAAGAGAGGAAAGAGAGGAAAGAGAGAGAAAACGAGGAGCAGAGATCTTTGAAACTGTTAAAGCAGTCACGCCATTGATAAGAAAGGGGAGAGCTAGGCGAAGTATAAATAGTGTCCATTTTGCACGGCATTGGTAATAAATGTGTTAATCGCTTTGGCTAAAAGATTTAAGAAAAAATAAAAAATGAATAAAATATATTTATAATTTATTTAGTTTTATATATTTTTTTAATTTTCTTTTTTAAAGTTCTTTCTAAATTTTTTAATCAAACACAATGTAAGACTTGGTCGTGTTGTGAGATGAGATGAGATGAGAAAATAAATAATTATGATTTGAGAAGTTAAAATTTGGCTTTTTTTAGTTAAAATTTTAAATAAATAAATTTAATGGCGAATTATATATTAACAACAATGATTGAGATCTATTTTTTTGGAATCTCGCAATCCCTTTGGATCGCAACTATTGATGGTGTGGGTCCCACACATAAATCAATGGTTGAGATACAAAGGGATCTCCAAAAAAAGGAGTCCAAACATTTTTGTTATATTAATAGTCCTTATAGTTGGCGATTTGTATCACTTCAGTTTATGACTTTTTAATTATAATATATTTAATTCTGAATTTTAAATTTCGTTCTAAATAAGGACAATTGAAAATATTATTGTTACATTTTAAAGGCAAAATCATCAATTTGATAAAATATAAATTAGTTTGATAAAATTAATGTCAAAAAAATATTTTTAAATTTTTAAAAATTATTTCTAATTACCAAAGATAAAATTATATAAAAATGATAAATCTTTTACATTTTATTTTTTGATCAAATTAATTTTTAGTATATGTTTGAATGATGATCATGTACTGGGTGATTATTTTTGTTGATATTTTTAGATGGTTATTATGCAATAAATTACTGTATTTGTTGTTAACAGATATTTTTTTGATAGTTGTCATATAATGGATGGTTATTAGGCTTTTAATGTATAATCGATACGTTTAATATATGAAATATTTTTAGTTTTAGATTTTTTGATTAAATGGATTGATTAATAACGATGTCAAAATTGTTACCATGTTTTACTTTTGAAAAACTAAAAGCTAATTTAACGAAAATAAATATCAAAAAATATATATTTTTACCCTATCAAAATATAAAATTATATAAAAATGATGTATCGTTTTTTACCAATTTAATTTTTAGTTTCTTAGGGAAAAAAAAATTGAAAATAGATTTTGAAAATCCAACAAAATAGAACTTTATAATCAAAAAAGTTTCAACATTATTTATTAAATAAAATGTCATTATATTTCAAACAACATAGAAGTTAACCAATACAAAATAAATTGTATGACAATTTTGCCCTTCAAATATAGCAATAATGTCTTCAATTGTCCTTATTTGGAACGAGATTCAAAATTCATGATCAAATGTATTACAATTGAAAGGTTAGGAACTAAAGTGACACAAATCCCAACCTATAAAAACTGTTAATGTAATTCACCCAAAGATAAAATAGACTAAAATAGCTAATAAGATAAAATGTCATATCAAATTCATAATCATTTCACTTTTCCTTTCACAAACATTACATTTAATTACAAAAAAAAAAAAAAATTAACTTTCTTCCCAAATATAAATATTTTAATCTACTAAAATAGCTAACTTCCCAAATAATACTATTATATTTGAATGAAAAAAATAAAGGAGAAGGTTGGATAGAGTAAATAAAATAAAAGAAATGAAAGTATTTTATTTTATCTTACTGAAATAACCTTTCATATTAATAACTTATGTTTTTTCATAATTTTAAAAAACTTTCTTTAATCCCAATTAATTTCTCACAAAATCTCACCACTTTTGGTGAAAAGTAAACATAAGTTTGGAATCATTTTCTCACTATCTCTCATCATTTGTCACCTACTTGACCATCCAAACAAGTGAATGGGTGTCTTACTATTTCTTTTATTTTCTCACCAAACCTCTCTATCCAAATGGAATGTAAAAGATTTACCAAATTTTCTACTAAATGTCTTTAACATAGATGTACAATTCACACCATGTAAGTCACATGTGCATCCCACACTTATACGAGACATTTGATAAAAAAATTTAATAAAATTTTTGGAATCTCCAACATTACTATTTTTGTTTTGCTTTTTGGCTTTTTCATTTATTATTGTAGAGAAAACAGCATTTTGCCTTTCAAACTATGGCTTAAAAAATTATTTCAATTATTATTCTTTTAATAATATTAATTTTATATTTAAAACTATTTGATTTTAAACTAATTTTATCTCGCCGTTAGTTGAGGTTTATAATCAAACAAAATTGTTGACATTTTACTGAAATTTCATTTAAAATTTTATTTTATCCTAAATTATCTTCAAAATATCTATTTGATCCCAAAATTAGTTTTATTTAAGAATCTAATTTATGTTTTGGCATAATTTGATAGTAAAATAAAATTTTAAATGAAATTTGGGTGTGATATCAGTCATTTCTATTTGATTTAATTAGTGATGGAATAAAATTAATGTAAAATTAAATAATTTAATTATAAAATTAATATTGTTAAAAGAATAATTTAATTGAATTTTGACTGCTAATTTAAAAGACAAAATAATAGTTTTTTCTTTATTTATTGTATGCACTCCGCTTTATGGTTGTATATCGGTGGAACAGCTGACTGGCTTTGTAATTTATGGGGATCTGTTTGCCACCTGTGACACGCAGCATGTAACGCCCTCGAAATAAACCCATTATATATATATATATATATCATTGACATCCAATATTAAAAGAAAACAATTCATTATCTCATTCATCAGAGTATTACTAAATAAATGCATTACATGCAACATCAAATTAAATGCCCTACAGGCTTATATCTTTCCAAGCCAACACTTGGACACAAAAATATGAGTTCTAACTCAAATACAAATAAGCCCTAGGCTTGAATGTTTACATGTACTATCAAATAAAAACATATAACTAAAGATAGTCTTCAAAATCCAAATCTTTCCAAGCTAAGTCCTTGGAGGTAGCTTATCACCTGGACCTGAAAATGATGTTCCCATATAGGGTGAGCCACAGCCCAGTAGAAATATACTAAACCAAATATAAGCATTGAATAAAGCAGTAGCATTCAATAGATGGTTAACCAAGATAATCAATTACATCATTATACAGTCTCATGACACTAATGTCTATGACACGTTTCACTTTCCATTATTATTTATATGGCTCAAAACCTGGCCAAACTTACAACAATGAACTATAAAACATATTCACATTACTTCCAATACCAACCAAACAAATGAGACTCAGCTCATATCACAACACTTAATACTTCCAGTTTGATACACATTTTAGTGCTGTATCAATAACATGTAAAAACACTTCAATATAAATAAGCACACATAATAGTGATGCTAATGGAGTCCATCCCCTATCTTCTCCTAAACAAAATCCGGTTTAGAGGTCCATCCCCTATCTTCTCCTAAACCGTGGAGTACATCCCCTATCTCCTTCCACACAATATGCAAATGCAATGCTCAATCAATACACGTATTTTCTGTATTAATTCAATAGTCAAAATTTAATGACTTAACCAATGTGATTAGTTTCAGTTATCCCTAGTCCACATGCAATGTCTACAACAATCACGACTATCCTCCACCGATAGCCCAAAACAGTTATTTCTAAATTGGAAATAAAT
Source organism: Camellia lanceoleosa (assembly GCA_025200525.1). NCBI lineage: Eukaryota > Viridiplantae > Streptophyta > Magnoliopsida > Ericales > Theaceae > Camellia > Camellia lanceoleosa. The sequence continues at coordinate 184,670,893 of CM045763.1, read as the reverse complement.
ATATCAACAATTCGATAGACGAGTGATTTAAATTAACCAACTACACCATTAAATCAATAAATTCCTCAATTCTCCTTAAATTAATTATACAAATTAATTTATTAAAACAACTAGGGTTTTTCCCCAAATTTACCAAAATACCCCCTGTAATAACCCACATTTCATGCCATAGTCATGTTCATGTGCATTTGCATAACCATGTTTTTGTTAAGTTGCATTCATGAATCTTGCCTTGTTTTGTACATATATGATTTGCCTAAGTATTATATGTATGCTTTGTTCCTTCTTTGCTGTCCCCAAGCCTAGGTCATGTTAAGCCTAGGTCATGCCAAGCCTAGGTCATGTTAAGCCTAGGTCATGCCAAGCCTAGGTCATGTTAAGCCTAGGTCATGCCAAGCCTAAGTCATGCTAAGCCTAGGTCATGCCAAGCCTAGGTCATGTTAAGCCTAGGTCATGTTAAGCCTAGGTCATGCCAAGCCTAAGTCATGCTAAGCCTAGGTCATGCCAAGCCTAGGTCATGTTAAGCCTAGGTCATGCCAAGCCTAGGTCATGTTAAGCCTAGGTCATGTCAAGCCTAGGTCATGTCAAGCCTAGGTCATGTCAAGCCGAGGTCATCTTAAGCCTAGAACCACTTTGGTTGACCTCCACCATCACCTAGGCATATTGGCCGAGATGTCATCATCTAGGCCGAGGTGTGCATCACCTAGGCCGAGGTGTGCATCATCTAGGCCGAGATGTTATCACCTAGGCATCTTAGATCCTTAGTCCTTGTACCTAGTGATCTTGTTCTGGGAGTGGAATGACCTAGACCGAGGTGTGGCACATCTAGGCCGAGGTGTGACACAGCTTGGCCAAGTGTTATCCTTCCTAGCCGAGGTCATAGAGACCTTACTTGCCGAAGCCTATGTCCTTAGCCGAGATCATTGCTTGCCGAAGTTCCCTTGCCTTAGCTTGTTGAGTACGCTTTGTCATAGTCATGTCTTGTCAATCTATCACCTTTTTGAGGAGAACCAACCAGTCGTTGCCACGTGTCCGAGCAGAGTGTTAAGTCAGCCTGTAGAGAGAGAAACCTATCATTTGTTATATCTTTGTTCTAAGGAGGAGAGAGAAGCTCTAGGAAGAGAGGAAGAGGAGTTCTTGAGAGGAAGTAGATTTCCAAGCTTGATTCCTAGAGATCGAACCGTTAGATCCGTGTTCTAAGGTTAGATTCTTGATCTGCTCATGTTGTTCTTTATGATCATGTTATTGCATTACATGATTGAATACGATTTGTAAGCCATGCATTGATTTAAAGTTCGGTTTTTAGAAAGAGAAAGTGGTATTCAAGTGTTCTTCAAGAAAAGCCATGTTTTGATCTAAGAGTTTGCACCAAGATCCATGTTTTCATGTTTGTATTCATATGATCTTTAAGTATGGGTACCCAGGTCCATGTTTTCGAACTCATAGCATGAAATCCCAGATTTTGTAATAACAAGTTATGATTTTAGCATTCATGTTCTTCATGTTCTTCAAGGAGGAAACCCAGATTTCCAGACTTCTTTTCCCTAGGTGTGATCACCGAGACCACTCTTGCCTAGATCACACACCTAGGCCAAGCATCGTATCTCACCTTGGCCTACCTTGCATGATCACTTGAAACTTAATCTATCTTGCATGCACACCTCGGCAGGCAGCTGCACCCCGAAGCCTAGGTAACCACACCTCGGCCAAGAGGTGTGGGACCTCGGCCAAGACCTCCTAAGTTCACTCAGCTAGGTCATTTTTGCCTAGATCATTTCTGTGCATCCATTCCAGGACCTGGTTGGTACCCAGCATGTTTTGCCTAGGTCATTTCCAGCATGTTTTGCCTAGGTCATTTCCAGCATGTTTTGCCTAAGTCATTTCCAGCATGTTTTGCCTAGGTCATTTCCAGCATGTTTTGCCTAGGTCATTTCCAGCATGTTTTCCCTAGGTCATTTCCAGCATGTTTTCCCTAGGTCATTTCCAGCATGTTTTCCCTAGGTCATTTCCAGCATGTTTTCCCTAGGTCATTGCCAGCATGTCTTCCCTAGGTCATTTCCAGCATGTTTTCCCTAGATCATTTGCATGCATGTAAAGCTTGTTTTGAGAATGTGATTGCCATGTGTTTGTAGGGCTTGGACCTTTGCCTTGATCCCGACGTCCCAAGAACTAAGTGAGTGGTATTTTTAATAAAGTTATGTTATAAAGTTTGTTAAAGCTTCACTTTGTTTTGGAAAAGTATTTGATCAAGCTTGAATGATTATCTCTATGTTTATGTATCAAGTAAGCTTTGTTTTGATGACATTCTTGGAAGCCTTTCGTGTTGCTAGGGGACTCAAGCCCTTGTAACATAGGTCCCTTAGCTGGAGGACTCTAAACTTTCGCAGCACAAGTTTGTTAAAAAGGGCTACGGGCCTAAGTAACACAAGATTGTTAAAAAGGGCTACGGGCCTAAGTAACATAAGTAAGCAAGTTTTGTAAGATCAAGATTGATGAATACGGTTCATCCCATGTTTTGATACAAGTTATGTTATGTATTGTTTTGACAAGATCCTCGGGAAATCATTCATTTAATCCTTTATTACTTGTACCATTCACTGAGTATCCAAGCTCACCCTCTCCTTATATATATGTAGGTGGCAAGCAAGAAGGCGGTGACGCCTAAGATGTTATGTGCAAGATGTTTGATTCATGTTTTGTATCGTCTTGAAGATTATGCTTCTTAGTTGTAATTCATGTCTTTTGTATACTTCGGCTTGAGAAGCCCTTTGATCAAGATGTAACATGTACTTTATTTTATTTGTATCCAAGTTGTAAACTATATTAAGATGTATGTCATTTCATTTGATCTATGCACAGCTCTTATGGACTAATTAGATTTATATATATTGCTTCCGCACATGCTAGCCCCATATATAATACTCTGATTATGTGTGAATTTTGAAAGTTGGCCTTCGGTAATCTCGGATTACTGGCCATCACGACACCATCCTACTAGGGGCGGGTTGGGGTCGTGACACCCCCAACATATCAAAATACTAAAACTTAGAACAAAACTTATACAATGGAGTAGGAAATCTCTACCTCAAAGAAAATAACACAAATGGAGAAGACGGAGATGATGACCCAAACTCCAAAGTGCTCCCAATCCACAAACTCTCAGATTAAAACGAAGCTCTCGACTCACTCTATCTTTTTAACAAAGGATCTAGGGTAGAAATACACTCTAAGTAGATCAAACCTAAGAGAGAAGGTGAGTAGAGAAAGAGAGAACTCGGAACTAGGGTTTTAGGATCAAAAAGATGTGAAAAAACGTTTTAAAAACCGCTGCTGTGTATTTAAACTGGACAGGCTCGCTCGAGCGAAGACTTGGTCGCTCGAGCGACCAGACACAAGAAAACCTCGCTCGAGCGAAGAAAAGCTTGCTCGAGCCAAAAACTCGATGCTTCAGGTCTGCAACCCAAAAGCCCGCTCGAGTGACAGAATGCTCGCTCGAGCGAAAAACTCGAAAACATACACCTCACTCGCTCGAGCGAAGGAAAGCTCGCTCGAGCCAAGAAATACAACTCTCAAGTCCTAAGCCTAGACGCAAACTCTCGCTCGAGCGACCAAACCCTAGCTCGAGCGAAGAACCAAAACAACTGCTCGCTCGAGCGACCAACTCCTCGCTCGAGCGAAGGTCCAAAAATCTGGACAGCAACCCTTTGTTTCCAACCCAACCAACCTGCAGCAAACCTGCCCAACATATCCTATAACTCAAAAATAAGAAATTAAAGGACAATAACAACAATCTGATAACATGGAATCTATGAAACATAAGTCCGGATACAACAACCAAAAGGAAAAGACCGGGGTCGCTATACGGCGCAAAACACGTGACGTTGGATTTGATTTCGCGGTTTTTGATATGGTAAAACAGTGGCCATCAATGTAGGTGATTAAATTAGGCCCACGAGGTCAACGGGTTGACTCGAATCTGTTTCGTTTGCCCTATTGCTTGTGGTTTGGCTTGGGATTCTTTTTGCCCAATTTACGGGTTTGTGTGATATTGATAACAATATTATTATAAATTTAGATTTAGACCTAGTTTGGGGTGTTTTAAAAATTTAAAAAGTTAAAAAATTATAAAAAAAAAATTAAAAAGTCAAAAAGTCATCACTATTTACAAATTAAAAATATAAAAAAATTAATATACATAATATTTTAATATAAATCGACTTTACACGGTTTTCGGGATTGAATTGATGGCTTTAGTACATGAAAGGAATAAAAAAAATTACATATATATTCACTAAGTTGGACGGTAATGTTGGGCCCGTGGAGGCAATCATAGGTCCTGTTTTGATAATCTGAACCGTTCAATGTGTACAACTCGTCCAGTACTATATGATTATAAAAAATCACGTTGATCAGATATCACTAACTACATGATCAAATCGGTTTTGTATAAAAAATGGATGGTGTTATAGTTAACGGTTGAAAAAAAAAACTAATCCGATCAGATAGCTATAGATATCCAATCGACATGATTTTTTACAAACATACAATACTTGACGAGTTGTACACATTGAATGGTTTCGATTAGCAAAATATGACATGTGGTAGCCCCCACTGGCCAAAGAGTACCGTCCAAATGGTTACCTGAAAAGGAGGCAACCATTTCCTATTACACTACTCAGCAAACCAAACCTGCCACCGTACAGTCAAAAAGTCAAAACTTTTCCAACTCATTAATTTATATAATTTTTTAATACACATTTTTTCATAAAAAGTCAAAAAGTTAACCTAAATATTCATATTTTCTTCCTCAACCTTTTAGTCTAAAAAGATAGAAAGTACACTTATTTAGGACACCCAAACAACCCCTTAATTACTCAAAAATTATTTAAAATTATAATTTTGTGGTCCTGATTTTTTTGACACCTGGATAATATATTACGCAAATTTCTATACATTCTCATTCTAGGCGGGTTCATACATTTAGGGCAATAGACTATTCTATTGATAATCATGACAAATAGAGTTTTTAAGGATACAAAATGAATTACTACAAAATAGTCCATATTAGGGTTTGAGTGGGAATTTGACACACAACTCATTAACATAACTTAAATTGTATATGTAATTAGAGAGTTAGGATCGATCATTTTTTTATACAAGCATGAATAGTTATGTTGATGATGGAGAATTCAGTCACGCAGAGATAAAAATAAGCAAAAAAATGAAAACGCATGACACAAAACACCACACCAAGGGAGAGATCTCAAGCAAAAACCACGTGCGATCTCCTCCAAAAACCAATATATATATATATACAGGGGCGGAGGGAGCACGGGACCAGGGGGTCACGTGCCCCCCCTGGGTTTGGGTTTTTTTTTTTTTAAATATAGAGAAAATATTTTAAATAAAAAATTATAAAAATATTATTAGAGTGAAATGTTAGTGACATTTTAAAAATTATGAGAACAATAATGGTTATTTTGATTGAAAATGAAGAGACTACTATAAATAAACCATATTAGCTATGAAATTTTTTTAATGTAACGGCGATGTCATTATTAGTGATATACAAGTATAAATAATCTCACTATAAATATATAAAATTTATTGGATTGTTAGTTACATTTGACATATTAGGTTCACTCTCTATGTGTTTATTTACCATTAGTGGGTGATATCACATATCAATGATGACGTGGTATTACCATTATATTGAATTTTTAATCAAATTTGTATCAAAAAAAATTTATTATTTTATAATTTATTTTAAGGCATATATCCATATTTTTTTTTATTGTCCATGATACATTAGTTACAAATAGCATTCAGCTTGTTTGTTTCCAATTTTCAGAAAATTTTATTTTTTTATTTTTAGTATTTTAATGTTTTTAATGAATTTTTTTAATATTTTAAGCAATTTTTTTTAATTTTTAGACACACCTAACATAAAGACACTTAAAAGTATAATATTTGTGAAAAAAATATTTAAAAAATATATTAAATACCAAAAAATACAAAAAAAAGGAGGAAAATTCAGTATATTTTTGTGTATTTATTAAATTTTAAAAATATTTTTTCACAAATATTTTACTATTTAGATATATCTAAGTAAGGTGCATCTAAAAAAGTAAAAAAATTACTTAAAATTCAAAAAATATTCACTAAAAATAAAAAAATTAAAAAAAACTCAATTTTCAAAAAACTAAATTCAGAAAACTGAAACCAAACACACTGATTATTATTATTTTTTTTTTGATATTTCTTGAAATCAATCATAAAAATTGCGTGAAATATTTTTGTAAAAATTATTATAATTAATAAGTGCCCCCTCTAATCTAATTTTCTAGCTCCGCCACTGTATATATATATATTAAGCTTTGTGACTTGCCATGCAAGCGCACCTGTCATGGAAAAAGCCAGATGACAAACAACAATCAACACGTTAGAAATTGCTATGTGGGATCAGATGGTATGACTGCTATTGTGGAACTCCTTCAACCCCATGACCAGGATCAAGGCAAACGTAAGAAAGAGTCTTGGATTGAAGATAGTATCAACAACTCGTTGGTGCCACATTTAAATCATTCAATGCAAAAGTGACACGTGGCAAGCAAGGGGTACCTTGCGGAATACATCAAGATAATAAAGAGTCTCACATTCAAAGATGTCCACGTGAGCTTCAAATGCAAGTCTTCAATAGGCAAACATTATAAGTAACGTGTGAGAGGTACATAAAGAGGGAGTTAATAAAGAATAGTTGCTAACAGTTACACATGTACAAAGAAAATATTATGGTCCTAAGATATAACTAGAAGGAAGGAGATCATGGTAAGAGAGATTAGTCTACTGCTTCGAACGCACCACAAAAAGACTATAAATAAATGGAAGCAAAGACTGAAGAGACTCTCGACCAAATTTAGACTCTACGTCTTTGTCAATTTTATTTTTCTTTAAATTTTGCACTTTACTTTTTGCATTACACTTATTTTTCATAGGAGTATATTAGCCTTGTAATTCTAGAACTCGGTCGGTGAAATTGCCCTTACTAAGGTAACATATTGTAATTGTTTATTCAATTAATCAATTACAATTTTCCGCCTAGTCTCTTCCTCTCATTCTATTACAAATTTAAATTACAAGCTTTGGTTCATCTTTTCAACAAAACACAGTAAAGTTCTCTTCATTGAGGCTAAGAAAACTTTAACACAATCGCATGATATGAATTGAAATTTATTATCTATAAGGATTTTTCAAATCCTTACTGCCATGTTTCAATTACATTTTTAACCTTCAAAGTGCCAAAATAGCCAACACAACCCAAGTCTTTTCTGGCCACTTTGACGCAGAGCTCTTTGACTCAGTCGCTTCAATCTTATGCTTATCTTTTTCCATCTTTTGGAATATGTGCATATTTTGCTCTCTTTTGCAGTGTGTTGCTGCTAAAGTTACTGGTATTGTGGGTGTTGATTCTTGTAATTTGTTTGCCTTATTAGTTACCGTTAGTTTATTTTGTTGTGGTGTGTTGAACTTGATGTATTTATGATTCTATCTATTATTTGCTTTATGATTTCCTCAAGAAAAAAGATACAAGCATAAATATGACGCAATTTGTCAACATGAATATTAAATAAGTTTTGTTAGGGTTGAACACACATAATTCAAATACAACCTCTTTGACCTTTATGTTGACACGTAAACATGAACTTGCTACTATCTCGCAAGCATGAACGGACACATAATTCTAATATACAGGACAAACACATATATTAACAAAAATTTTAAAAAGAAAGTATAGACTACAACATTAATCTTTACTGAAATAAAATGTGAAAATGACAAAAAATATATATATATATATATATAAATAAACATAAGTTCCTATATTCATGTTGAGTTATAAAAAATAGCAATTGTAAGACATTTTATTGGGCCTAGAGAAATCAATTTTTTGGTATATTTTATCATAAATATAAGTGAATCTGTATTATTTAAAAATAATTAATAGTTAATATTAGTATGTAAAAGGGGATTTTAAATTGTAAACAGCCAATCGCTCTATTTTATCCTCCTATTCTACGTCTAAAAAGTGCATTTAAATATGATTAACTCAAAATAATTGTATTTTCATGAAATTGAAAGTGAGCATGTGTCTTGTGCAAGTAAAATTCATGACATTGTACATAACTATCACTTATTTTGATTTGCACCTCTATTTAAGTACAATTACTTTTATTTTCTCATACATATTATCACTGTAAGTATTAATGTTTAAACATGTCACCATTATACATATAATGTAAAATAATTTTGCTTGAAATATGTTGTATAATTTGCTTATAATCTAAAATAAACTTATGCTATCCGTGTTAGAAGTGTCATATTCAAGTTGACACGATTATAAATAGGTCAAGTTAATGTCAAAATAATGGGAAGTGTTTGGGAGTGTTGGGGTATGCTGGGGTATTATGGTGAAATCCACATTCAAAATAAAATGAACTTTTTATGATTCATTTTGTGTTTTTATTTTGTATTCTTAACATTAGTGAAACAAAAATCATGATAAATATAAAAATTAATTATATTGATTAACTTGTGAGTGCTGGATTAAAGTGGTGTTCACTTTAATATAAACATGCAAATTGCATTGAATGTGCTTTTTTCAAAAATAAATTAGAATAATATTATATGCACCAATTAGTGTACTAACTAGTGTATCAATTGATAATGTGTCCTAATTTAAAAAGTTTTTGATATTTGTAATATAATTAATGAGTGTGGTCAATAATAATATCATAACTAGTGTTGGTACACTAATTGGTACATGTAGCACCACTAAATAAATTATAGTATAAAATACTATTGATAGATACCCATTTACAAATAAAATTAAAAAGATAAGGGGATATCAATAAAGTTATTCCGTGAGTAATTATTTAATTATAAATTTTGTTAGCGAGATTCCTAAAATGTATACTAACAATCTTAAAAATAATTATACATTATTTATAAAACTATGTATAATGTACTTTAAATAATGTATAATTATTTTAAATTTTATTAATTAATACTCATAAAATGCTTATTAACAATGCTCATATTTTGACAGTTTGTGTTCTTTATAATTACTACATTGGTGTCAACAATTTTAATCAATTGGACCACTTCATTTTAGTCATCTCTTTCATGATCGAGTCCTATTTCACTATTTTTGTGCTATTAATCTAGACCATTCAAAATGGTGAAAATCCAAATTCCATCTGCATTATCGAAGTTATATATTGAGTTAAAAAAAGCACATTTGCATTACTAAATAAGAAGTAAATGGTACATGCAAGTCTCATTAATCTTTTAATTCCATATTTAATTACAGGATTAAAATGGTGGGAATAAGCACATTATTCAAAATCTAAATTTACAATAAATCAATCCCAATTATTCCCTTTTGCGATTCGTTCTCTGTTCTATTTTGTGTTCTTAACCATTAAAAGTTCCATTTGGTTAAGATTGTGCTAGGGTAAGTCCCATGTAAAATTTTAAATTTTGTCAATTTGAGCTCTAATTACCTATTTTATTAAGTAAACCCAATGAAAAAAAAATGTTTTTTAATTATTAAACTCAATGAAAAGGTATTTCAATCAACAATGAGTTTAATGATTAAAATATTATCTTTTCGTCAGTTTTACTTGATAGAAATAGACAAATGATTTATATTAAAAATAAGTCAAAGGATTAGGATTTGAATTGATAAATTAAAAATTCAGAATTTATTTTGTTAGACAGGCTAAACCTTGAGTTTTTTTTTTTTTTTTTCTTCTCCTGGAATTTTTTATTTCAAGAAGTCCTTTTTTATTTTCGACTATTTTTATCGCTAGACGATTTTGCCTTCAATTAAAAGGGTAAAAGAACTCATGCGTGGAGGGCTTGACATGCTTGTTGATGTGGTGAAATTTTATCGTTTTTGTCTTTTAAACTTTAAAATGTCATAAATTTCATATTACATATCTTTTTTATAAAATTTATATTTTTAGAATTTACTTGTCAAAATTTATCAAATAAGACCAATTTTGAATATAAAAAAATATTTTAAAAAATAATCATTGTGCTTAGTTTCAATTTTTTTAATTTAGTTTTCTGAAGATTAAGTTTTTTATTTTTCGTAATTTTTATTTTTAGTGAATATTTTTTAAATTCTAAGTACTTTTTTTACTTTTTTAGATGCACATTAGTTAGATGTATCTAAATAGTAAAATATTTGTGAAAAAATATTTTAAAAAATTAATAAATACACAAAAATATGAAAAATGTACTGAATTTTCAATTATTTTTTTTGTGTATTTTTTGGTATTTAGTGTATTTTTTAAAGATTTTTTTTCACAAATATTATACTTTTTAAGTGTATATATGTTAGTGTATCTAAAAATTTAAAAAATTGCTTAAAATATTAAAAAAATTCATTGAAAACATTAAAATATGGAAAATAAAAAAATAAAATTTTCTAAAAATTGTTTTTTGAAAACCAAAACCAAACAAGCTGAATAATTTGGCAAAGTAATTGTATACACATTGTTGTGCAAAATTGAAAATTTTCTTAGTTTTAAAATTAGAAAAAACTAGGAAATGAGAAATTCTCAATTTCGTATGGCTATAAAAATTAATATTTTAATTTTATAAATTTTATATTCAATATTGATCTTATTTAATAGATCTTGTTGTTTACATTCTACAAATATAATTTTTTTAAAAAAAATAATACAAGTTATGAAATTTTAAAGTTTGAAATAATAAAAATAAAAATACTAAGATAAATTATTTAGTGCTCATAGGGTATGATTAAGTGGTGCATGAATTGCGATTAATAAAGGGAATGTGACTCAAGATTTTATATTAGTCATAAAAACATGACATTTTGGTGGTTTGTCATATATATGGTGCATTTACAGTACCTGATAATTTTTTCGTCAGCTAGTTACACATATTTGCATGTATGGATATTTCTTAAAGAAAAAAGCCATAGGACTCGTTAAAATAAAATATCTTGAGGAGGACACCTAACCTCAAATAATTTTATAAGAGGACTTCTCACTGCCCCAAATAGATATCTAAGTGAATTGCATTGATTAACATATGGGTGCATGGACTATGTGTGGTTAGGAGCATGCAAAGTTTTTCTAATTATGATAATTCAGTATAATTCATGCAATTTGCAATGAATGTGCTTTCCAAAAATAAATAAAAATGAATAGAAAAAAAGATACCAATAAAGATATTGCAAGAGTAATTATTTAATTAGTAATTTTGTTAAGGGAGATTTACTGTATAGGTCCTAATAGGTGGGTTTATTGTCCAATAGGTCCTGTAAAAATTAATAGTGTTTTTCATCAAATACTGTTAAAAAAACATCACTAATTATTAATTTTTAGTGACAGTTTAAAAATTGTCACAAAAAATATTACTAATTATAATTTTTCGCGATAATTTACAAAAATCATCACAAAAAGTCACTAATTTCTAACTTTCAGCGACAGTTTGAAAAATTCGTTATTAAAAAATGTCACTAATAGTAAGTTTTAGCGACAATTTATAAAAATGTGACAAAAAAGCCACTAATTATCAATTTTTAGTGACATGTAAAAAATCGTCAAAAAATTATTTTTAGTAATAATTTTACTATGACTTATTTTTAATAGAACTTGATTGGAATTAAGGCCAACTATTAGTACCTATTAATAGTTTACCCTTTTGTTAATGAGTGTCCTAATAATACATATTAACAAGCTTAAAATGATTGTATATTATTTATAAAATTGTGTAATGTAAATAATATACAATTATTTTAAATTTTGTTAATTAATTTTGTTGAAAACTATAAAATATGCTAAGAAAATATTCCTTTATTAGATACAATTCATCAAATTTATATGCTAAGAAATTATTCCTTTATTAGATACAATTCATCAAATATTAATTAATTAATTAATTTATTTAATGATACAAATATATTGATTGTAGAAAAAATGATTACATCAGAAGATGATCAGAAACCCACAAAGGGAGGTAAGACAAGGAGTTACACCAACAGCTGAGAATCCTTAAAATTTTGTATGTATTTAGGTTTAGTTTGAAAATATATTATTTTAGTAATTCAATAATAATTTTTTTTTGAAAAAATATATAGTTGACAAGCGAACTTGGGACTTTTTTTGGCTATTTTAACCACAAAAAACAAAATAAGCTTTTTAACTTAATAAGACAAAATATCACATCACATTCTTTCTCTTACAAAAAAGTCAAAAAAGTCAAAAATCCTTTCCAAACCATACCTTTTAGTCTCAGGCAAAAATAACCAAAAAAGTCAAAAAGTCAACCCATTTTCCAAACAGTCGAAAAGTCAAGCCACTTCCCAAACGAAGGCTATATATTAAGTTAAGCGGGTGAGTTTGAGATTTAAATTTTTTTTAAGGTTGAAATGATTAAATTGAATTTGATGTCGAATCAAGCCCCATTTTGAATGACATACATCTTTTTAGTATATAGTGTAAACCTACTTTGAACATAGCATGGCTTAAAATTTATCCACCTCTATAATTAGAACCTTTCTAGAAGCATATAATTAGAAATGAGCTTAAAAGAATTAATAAACTATAAAAACACTCAAAAATTTAGAAGTCATGAAAGTATTTGTTTAGGTCCCCAGTAAGTTTTTTAAAAAGTTGCCCTTTTTTTTTAAAGTTCTTGGAAACTATTTGCAAATTTAGAGAACCTTTCTGGAAGCATATAAGAGCATCCACGTCAAAGTAATTAAAATTTTAGATAAATTTTAGCCAAAAAGCTATTTTTCTATTTTAGCTAATATGTTTTCTATTCTATTTAAATATTCTTTTGAAATCACATTTTTTCAAATGGACATTATTTTCAATTGTCATATTTTTTAAACATACATTTTTATAATGGTCATATTTTTCAAATAGAAAATGCAAAACTATTATAATACAAAAATGATGTGGTAGTAGAATACAAATAAATAAAAATTATTTTAATGGATTTTTTTATTTTGAAATGAAAATTTTATATTAAACCATATTATTTTGTATGAATTTTCTATTTATCTGTTGTGAGTACTCTTTTTAAATGAACACTTTTTCAACCTATCATTTTTTTTTTTTTTTGAGGATGATTCAAATTATTATTTTGTATTCAAAGTATACTGTCGGCCCAATTTCATTGAAAGTTTGGGAGCCCTTTATCAATATTCTATCAATAATGCAAGAGGTCAGAACTAATTTGTCAGGAGGCTTCATAAATGAGTTGACAGTGACCAATTCATCTTGGTGGACTCCTAATATATTATTAAAAAAAGAAAAAAAAGAAAAGGAAAAGAATATATGAATATATTTTACTTAGAGAGAGAAAGTTCTGTAATTCTATATTTCTTTTTCTTTTTTTGAGAATAATTAAAACTGCATATATATAAGGATATAAGAACATAAACAGTCCTCGTACAAAGAATTGAACAAATATGAAAAAAAAAAATTGAAAACTAATTCTAAAAATGCAAGAGCTAGCATCATCAACATGTCCAAACGAAGATCAAGAATTTTTTACCAGCAACCTCACATTGCAAGCCTCACAACAAATCCCTGCAAAGATATTAGAACACATCCAATTTAAACATAAGTATAAGAACAAAAACAAATTACAAGATTAGATAGTTCTACGCCAAGGAGGTCGACAAAAGATAGGGGTTGCTGAAGCTGTCTTCACTGGATGGCTCTCTCTTGTGCTTGCTAAAATCAAGATCATAGGGCTGAATCTTGGTGCTCAAATTCTCTTTGGGCCACATACACGGAATTCCCAACGTGCTCAAGAACTAGTGCTAGCAACTAAAGTCTGTTGGAAAAATATGATTTTTATAGGCTTATTTTGGGCTAACTTTGAGTCCAAATATGAGTGGGGCACACAAGTCTTTTGTGGTGGGTCCAAAGAGGTAACGTGTTCCTTGCCGCATAGCAAGTCACATGGTGCAAATGGTTCGTCAAAATCATTTATGAGTGAATGGAAAGTTGACGTCGTTTTTGGGTTTGTGGAATAGACAATTACAGAAGTAAAATATATGTTTCCTTGAAATGGTTGTCTCACATTGAAACTTAAAGAGAACTTATGTGTGTATATAAGTTCTAGATGAGAATACTTGGGTTGGGCCCCAAAGAGCACCCAAAGTTTGTAGAAGGGAGGAGTTATGGACAAAGTAGGCTTTGGCCCAAACCACCACATGCGCGCGCGGCATTGCGCCAGGTGCGGGTTGTGAGTTAGGTCCTAACTTTAATTTTTTGGACAAAGTTTATTTGATTTTTCCCAAAAATTCTTGCAGGAAAAATTTGAATTTTGCACCAATCTGAATTCAAATTTTTTTGCTCCCAATTATTGTCTTTTCTAAACTGTCCAAGCATATTTAGATTTTTTTTTTTAATTTGTTTTAACATATTGCACCCGGACAGATTTTATTCTTCCTAGACAGATTTAAAACTGCCCAACAGTTTCCAACAGATCAAATTGGTTTCAAACAGATTTTTGCAGATGTTCAGTTTTGAATTTGCACCTGTTCGGATCTATCCAATAGTTACCATTTTGCCTATAAATTCATAATCATTTTAGCAGATTTGCACATCCAGAAAATTCATTTCTCTTCCCGATTTTGCTCTCTCTTTGCATTATTCTTCATACTAGTTTGAGAGAAAAATTCTAAGAGTATAGAACACAGGTTCTAGTTTGCCGTACAGATTGTTTAAAGTGCTACTACAATTTGTGTAAGATCATTGTATCATGAGAGATAGACGCCATTTATCCGTAAGCACCGGAGTGGAGCAAATCTGTCTTATGGACAGAGTGTCACACATTCGACTTGATCAAATTTGTACTTATTCATTTCGGTAAATAACTTTTGTAAGTAATTTATTTTTATTTATTTGATTTGGTTTCAAGTTATTTATTTTACACAGAAAATTGTTCCAACAATCTTAAGACAGATTCTAATTATTTTGTTTATACAGAATTTTTCGTTTGTTTCCTTTTCTTCCTTTCTTCTTACATAAATTATTTTCTATGGTTTTACAAAGTAATATTATGGTTGAAAAATACAAATAGTAGTAATATACTATTTGACAAATAGTAGCAATATACTGTTTATTTTCTTTGACAAATAGTAGTAATACACTGGTTATCATTAATAATTTCAGAATATTCATTGGTGAAGTTAGTCAGAAATTAATTTTGGTTTTCAGAAATAATTTCTGAGTTTACATTAATTAAAATTTTGTTTTCAGTATGTTAATTTTTGAAGTGTTAAAGAAATATTTTTTTGTGTGGAATTAATTTGTTTAAATAAATATTTTATTTTCAAATTAATTGGAAATAAAAGTTACAATTCTTGTTTCTTTTATTTTTATAGAATTAAATTCTGTGTTTTGGTTTAATTTTCTATGTAGTATAAAATTCTAATTCTAATTTTGTTTTATAATTTAGAATTTATGGCTACTGAAACTAATGCTCAAACCAGTACTAGTATGGTGACTACAATTGCTCCAACCCCTCCTCCTGTTGTGATTGTGCCAGTCAATCATGGTGAAAAGTTAGAGAAGTTCTTAGGAACTGATTTTAAAAGATGACAGCAGAAAATGTTATTCTATCTTACTACTCTAAACTTGGTGTGTTTCCACTGTGAGAATGCTCCTACTTTGAACGAGGTTGAAACAAACCGACAAGCGGTTGCTGCCGTCGATGCCTGGAAACATGTTGATTTCCTTTGCCGGAATTACATCTTGAACAGACTTGATAACATATTGTACAATGTCTGTAGCCCTATTAAGACGACATAGGAACTTTGGGAGTCTTTGGAGAAAAAATACAAGATAGAAGATGCTAGCTCAAAGAAATTCGTGGTTGGCAAATTCCTAGATTTTGTGATGGTTGATTCGAAAACTATGATAAGCCAAGTTCAAGATCTCCAATTTATTTTGTATGACATTCATGCAGAATGCATGTCTCTTAGTGAATCCTTCTAAGTTGCTGCCTTAATTGAAAAATTACCACAAGGCTAGAAGGAATTCAAGAACTACCTCAAACACAAGCACAAAGAAATGACTTTGGAGGAAGTGATTGTGCGTTTGAGGATTAAAGAGGACAATCGCAATTCAAAGAAGCGGGCTGGTAAGCATCCAATGAAGTTTAAGGCAAATATGGTGGAATATGCTCCAAAAGCAAAGAAACGGAAATTTTTTTGAGAAAGTTCCGCAAAAGGCTCTAAAGGAGGGGAAATTAAAAAGGACAAGTTCAATGGCAAATGTTACATTTGTGACAAAGAGGGACATCGGGCCAAAGATTGCTGTAGCAAGCGCAAAGGCAAAGAAAGATCAAGCAAGAAGCCTGCTCAAGCCAATATGACCGAAGTGGACAAAATTTCCAATGGTGTAGATTACATAAATCTTTTTAGAGTTGTTTCCGAGGTAAACCTTGTCGAAAATCCTAACGAAAGGTGGACAGACACCGGTACTACTCACTACATCTGTGCCGACAAAAAGATGTTCACATTTTATTCTGTGGTGGACAACAGTGAACAACTTTTCATAGGCAACTTCTCGACTTCTAAAGTTGAAGTACAAGGAAAGATCATTTTGAAGATGACATCTGGAAATGAACTCACTCTCAACAATATGTTGCTGTGACAACCCTCACCTCTAATTAGTGCTAAACTGTGACTGAGAATGATAAGTAACTGATTTGACTGAAATTCTGAACTGAATACATGAGTATATTGCTTTACTTGCATTTCTATCTATTGTCATTTGATTAATCTGTTCATGTTTTAATTTTGAACTGCAAATTGAAGGCCTTATCGGTGGTCGAATTAGAAATTGATTAGTGTTATGCGTTAATTAGAATTTATGTGATTTTATGGTAGATTTAATTGAAATGTGATTTGGAATGATTAAATTAGATTACATAAGCTAAGTCACATTAGTTGGAGTTTATTACAATTTTGCCATTGAGTGGCCATTTCCTACAAAACTTGTTTGGGACTTAATTTATGTATTTGAGGCATCACTCCTTCAGCCATTTTCCTAGACCAAACCGTGGGAGAGAGAGAGAGCTAGGAGAAGTCTGGAATTCATCTTGAAATCTTGCTTGAATCTAGAGGAATTGAAGAGAGATTGCATAATTGAGCTTATATACCTTGAATTCAAGACCTAAGGTGGAGATTTCATCCTCTTATTTGTACATTTGAGTTATTTCTTGCATGGTTCATGGTAAATTGGTGATCTAAGTCAAGAATTAAAGTAAAGAGTTGAATTTGAGAGTGAATTCATGCATGCATGTATATGTTCTTGAAATTTGAAGTTGTTTTGCATGAATTCCTTACATGCATGTCCATATTTTAGTAGAGGTCCATGTATTCACCATGTTCTTGAGCTAAAACTTGCATTTGACCATGTGTTAGAAGCTTTGAATTCAATTGAACACTTGCATGTTAAATGTACATCTTGTTCTTGAAGTTTATTTGAAATTTGTGTTTAATTGACTCATCCTTAGGCTTTGATTTCTCAAATTGATCTTCAAAACGTGTTATATTATGGATTTAAAGTGTTTTTCCAGAAAATTGGCCCAAAAGGATCGAATTTGAGGCTTTTAAAGTTGAGTTTTGTGCTTGGGAATGAATCTGGAAATTTCAGATTTTGGACCCACGCTCGAGCATAAGACTTCATGCTCAAGCGTACCCTCTGAATCGTACACTTCCGCTCGAGCGAGGACATTCGCGCTCGAGCGTGAAATGCATATGCCCAGAAGTTCATGTGTTTTACAGTCTGCTCGAGCGAGAGAGTTCATGATCGAGCGAGGACCTGAGTCTCACGCTCGAGCGGAGGTCGAGTGTCCGTTGAGCGTGAATTGCATGCATCCAGTACTTTTCATGAAGTTTACAGTCAGCTCGAGCGAAGGAAGTCACGCTTGAGCATAGCTCCTTTGTCTGTATGTCCGCTCGAGCGTAGAAATCCACGCTCGAGCGAGACCCCTGTTTTCTGAAAATTTTGAAAAGTGTTTTAAAGTGCATCTTTGCATCCTCTTTCCATCCTAGGCATTCCTAGGCCATGTTTAAGGCATCTTAATGAGGATATTGATGTAGAACCACATCGAGTTAAGATAGGGACTAAGTTGTTGATTCCCAAGTGTGTAACTCAGTGTGTGTTCGTTCTGTAACTGTGTAGGGTTGGCATCTGAGGACGCTCATTAGCTGCTTATAGCCCAGAGCTCTGTGAGTAATAATATTGTAAAGATATGTTCAATTATGATTATTTTCTAAAGGATCAACTGTTCTGCTTACTGAAACGTTATTGTTTAATGAATGAATGTTTGTCTTATTTGTAAACTGTATTCGTGGCATCCATAGCAATTTGCTGTTACTGCTACTGTCATAGAGATCTCTGTCGGTTTCCACGTTTGGAACCACTACTGTTTACTGTTATGATGGTCATCAATCGATCGCTTCGATGCATTAAGACCCTCTTGTCTTGTTTTGCTATGGGATGTACCATATATGACTGCTATGGTTTCTAAGTGACTGATATGACTGTTTATTTACTGAAAGGACATTCATTCTTAACCTCTTTACACAACTATTATTCACTGGGCTTTAGCTCACTGTTTATATATATATGTAGATGTCCAGGCACCGGACTGGAGCTAGGAGCATCGGGTTAGCTCTTGTTTTGTCAAGCCAACCATTGTGCCTCACCTCGATGTTCCAAGTGCTGCCAAGCCAAGGCTATGTTGGGGTGTTTTAGATCCACCCTCTTTTTTTTTGTCTCTATTTTGTATTGACTGTTTAAGACTTGCACGGTACCGTAATGGTAGGGATTTGGTCCCTAACCTGAATGTCTGTATATGATGTATGTATATACTATTTTGGTTTTGAATGTGAATATGTTCGGAAAAGTCTTCTTGCATTCAGACTGTCCCAACTCATTGGGCATCTTTTATTTACTGTTTTGGCTTCCGCCTTTACTACTGTATTCTTGTCATTCTTGTTAGCGGTGCCTTTGGTAATCACAGACATTCTGCGCCATGCTAAACCCATAGGGGCGGGTTTGGGTCGTGACAGTTGCATGTACTAGATATTCACAAGAATCTTGTTTCTGGATCTCTGTTGAGTAAAAATGGGTTTAGGTTAGTTTTTGAAAGTGACAAATTTGTACTTACTAAAAATGGGATGTATGTAGAGAAAGATTACATGTCTGATGGCCTTTTCAAACTAAATGTAATGACTGTCATCCCCTCTGTTATTAATAATAATGCATCTTCTTCTTACTTTCTTGAGTCTTTTAATTTGTGGCATGGTAGGTTAGGACATGTTAATTATGGATCTTTGCGTAGATTAATTAATATGGAATGTTTTTCTAAATTTGATATTGATTTAAATCATAAATGTGAAATTTGTGTTGAGGCAAAATTAACTAAAACTCCTTTTTCATTCAATTGAACGAAGTATGGAGCCACTTGAATTAATTCATAGTGACATTTGTGATTTTAAATCAATTCAAACTAGAGGTAAGAAAAAATAATTTATCACTTTCATAGATGACTATACTAGATATAGTTATGTTTATTTAATTCGAACTAAGGATAAGGTTTTGGAAACTTTCATTCAATTTAAGAATGAAGTTGAAAATCAACTTGATAAGAAAATTAAAAAACTAATAAGTGATAGAGGTGGTAAATATGAATCACCTTTTGGTGAGTTTTGTAAAGAACATGGAATAATTCATCAAACCATCGTTTCTTACTCACCTCAGCAAAATGGGATTGCTGAAAGGAAAAATAGGACTTTAAAAGAAATGATGAATGTCATGTTAATAAGTTCTGAATTATCTCAGAACTTGTGAGGGGAAGCAATACTTTCTGCTAATTATATTCTTAATAAAGTACCCAAAAAAAAGTAAATCAAACACCTTATGAAATGTGGCATGGAAGAGTACCATCTTACAAATACTTAAAAGTGTGGGGGTGTTTGGCTAAAAAGGCTATTCCTAGTCCTAAAAAGACTAAGATAGGTCCTAAAACTGTTGATTGCATATTAATTGGTTATGCTAAGAATAGTAGTGCATATTAATTTTTGATTTATAAGTCAAAACATTTTGAAATGCATATAAATACTATTATTGAATCTCAGAATGCGTCATTCTTTGAACATGTGTTTCCTAATAAAATTGGACAAGAGACTAGTATTAATAAAAGATCTTATGATGCTATTACTGGTAATGATTACGAACAAGATCAAGAACAAGAGTAAGAGATAGATCAAAATGATGAAAATGAACCTAGGCATAGTAAACGTACTAGAACCTCAAAATCTTTTGGTTCAGATTTTCTAAATTTTTTGTTAGAAAATAAGCCTTTAACTTTCAAAGAATCTATGTCCAGTCCTGAAGTTATTTTATAGAAAGAGGCTGTAAATAGTGAAGTTGAATCCATCTTACAAAATCACACTTGGGAATTGGTGGATTTGCCACCAGGTTGTAAACCTTTTGGGTACAAGTGGATTTTCAAGAGAAAAATGAAAGCAGATGGATCAATTGACAAATATAAGACAAGACTTATGGTCAAAGGTTTTAGACAAAGAGAAGGTCTTGATTACTTTGACACATACTCACTGGTTACTAGAATAACATCCATTAGAATGCTAATTACCATTGCATCTTTGAATAATCTAGAAATTCATTAAATGGATGTGAAAATAGCTTTCTTAAATGGTGAGTTAAATGGAGAAATTTACATAGAACAACCAGAAGAATTTTCTATTCCAAGGAAAGAAAAGAAAGTATGTAAATTGGTTAAATTACTATATGGTTTAAAACAAGTGCTAAAGCAATGGCATGGAAAATTTGACAAAGCAATGATGTCAAATGGATTTAAAATTAATGAATGTGACAAATATGTTTATATTAAAAACACAGACAAAAGTTATGTTATAGTATGTCTTTATGTGGATGATATGCTCATCATAGGTAGTAATAATGACATGATTAAAACTATCAAGAAAATGTTGAATAAATATTTTGACATGAAAGACATGGGGATTGTTGATGTAATACTTGGTATGAAAATTATCAAAACATCAGAAGGTTATGCTTTGTCACAATCACATTACATTGAGAAAATACTTGACAAATTCATCAAAGACGATGATCATCTTGCTAGAACACTTGTGGATTTTAATTTGTTTCTTTTTAAAAATGTACAGAGTATTTCTCAATTAGAGTACACCCAAATTATTGGAACCTTAATGTATTTGATGAAGTGCACTAGTCCGAATATATCTTATACAGTAAGTAAATTAAGTAGATATACGAGTAATCCAGGAGTAGAACACTGGAAAGCGATTATAAGGGTTCTAAGATATCTCCAATTTACTCGTAACATTAGGCTAAATTATACTAGATATCCAGCAGTACTTGAAGGATACTGTGATGCAAACTGAATATTGGATACTAAAGACTCAAAATCTACCAGTGGGTATGTTTTTACTCTTGGTGATGCGGAGGTATCTTGGAAAATTTTCAAACAGACTTGCATTGCTAGGTCTACTATGGAATCAAAATTTATAGCTTTAAATAAAGCTAGGGAATAAGCAAAATGGCTTCGTTACTTCCTTGAAGATATTCCAATGTGGCCAAAACTGGTGCCTGCTATATGCATACATTGTGATAGTCAATCAGTAATAAGTAGAGCACAGAGCCATATGTATAATGGTAAGTCGCGACACATTCGTCGTCGACATAACATCATGAGAGAACTACTCTTTAATGGAATTATTTTCATTGAATATATGAAGTCTAAAAATAACATAATGGATTCACTAACCAAAGGGCTAGCAAGAGAGTTAGTTGAGAATTCATCAAGGGGAATGAGACTTAAGCCTATTAAATAAGAGTTACCACAACGGCAACCCAACCTAGTTGACTGGAGATCTCAAGTTCTAAATTCAAAGGGACAACCGAGTTATGTATGACTCGCAAGGATCACTGGGGAGTTAAACTCCTACCCATTTCTATGATGAAATAGTGATCTCTGCAGCGTTTTAGATTAAGTAATACTTTTAATGATTCTTATATCTAGGAATACCTGGTGGAGTATGGCAGGATACTCTTTACAAAAATCACCTATATGAGTGTGAACTGAGCCAGTTCTATGAGATTTGTGAAGGGCTACAATTTTCTAGAGCACTCATGAAAGACCAAATTGTTTAGGACCAAAATGAACACAATAGTGAGAACTAAACTGTGTCTGGTAATATACTGTGTGAGTTCTATTGTCTTGGTTTACACAAAGGGCTAAACAGTTTAACATATCATGTTCACTGGTTAGCTAGTAAATTCGATAGTGTTTCAAAAGGAAAGATTCAAAACCAAAAGCTACCTATCTTTTGCAGAATATTTCCAATTTCTGTATTCTTTGTAATTAGATCATGTTGTTACATTTTCTCTCCATCAAATTCCATTCATGTGGGGGATTGATGGAAAAATATGGTTTTTATAGGCTTATTTTGGGCAAACTTTGAGCCCAAATTTGAGTGGGGCCCACACGTCTTTTGTGGTGGATCCAAAGAGGTGACATGTTCCTTGCCGCATGGTAAGTCACACAGTGCAAATGGTTCGTCAAAACCATTTGTGAGTGAATGAGAAGTTGATTTCATTTTTGAGTTCGTGGAATGAACAATTAAAGAAGTAAAATGTATGTTTTCTTGAAATGGTTCTTCCATATTGAAACTTAATGAGAACTTATGTGTGTATATAAGTTCTAGGTGGGAATACTTGGGTTGGGCTCCAAGAGGCACCCTAAGTTTATAGAAGGGAGGAATTATGGACAAAGTAGGCTTTGGCCCAAACCACCACACAAGCGCACGCGCCGCCACTGCAGTCCGAATAAGTTGAGCCAGGTGCGGGTTGTGGGTTGGGTCCTAACTTTAATTTTTTGGACAAAGTTTATTTGAATTTTTCCAAAAATTCTTGCAGGAAAAATTTGAATTTTGCACCAATTTGAATTCAATTTTTTTTACTTCCAACCAGTGTGTCTCTTCCAAACCAATCCAAGCAGATTTAAACTATTTTAAACTTGTTTTAACAGATTGCACCGAAACAGATTTTATTCTTCTCAAATAGATTTAAAACTGCCTAGCAGTTTCCAACAAATCAAACTAGTTTTAAACAGATTTTTGTAGCTGTTTAGTTTGAATTTGCACCTGTTCGGAGTTGTCCAACAGTTGCCAGTTTGCCTATAAATTCATAATCATTTCAGCAGATTTGCACATCCAGAAATTCATTTCTCTTCTCGATTTTGCTCTTTTTTGCATTATTCTTCATACTAGCTTTTAGAGAAAAATTCTGAGAGTATAGAACACAGGTTCTAGTTCGCCGTACAAATTGTTTGGAGTGCTACTATAATCTGTGTAAGATTATTATATCCTGGGAGATAGACGCCATTTATTCGTAAGCACTGGAGCGGGGCGAATCTATCTTAAGAACACAATGTCACACACTTGATTTAATCAAATTTGTACTTATTCGTTTTGGTAAATAAATTCTGTAAGTAATTTATTTTTATTTGTTTGATTTGGTTTCAAGATATTTATTTTACATAGAAGATTGTTCTAAAAAAGTCTTGGTGCTCAAATTTTTTTAGGGCCTCCTGTACAAAAAATCTCAACTTGCTCTAAGATCAGATCTAGCAGTTTACGCATCATGTACCGTTGAGACGGGGGCTTGCTGTTTCGACAGAGAAATATCTTTAACCTATTGTGATTGTGGCTCAAGAACACTCGGGTGATGTTCATTAGGTTGCACTTCAACATTAGGATCTTTAACCATGTCAACTGGTACATCTGATAGGGGTAACTCTTTTGTTTGCACTTGGACAACCGACAAGCTCTGGCGATGAAGGAATCCGAATGTACCACCATCATTAAGGTTGTGACATAGATTATGATGAATAAAAAGAACATTTCTACCCAAGATCACTTTTTTCTTTCGCTTTAGAGGCTTTTTTAGAGTGGCTCCACTTGTGTCCTCTCCTACCCCCGCTACCATTGTGTTCATACGAACTTGTGCTTCCTGATGGACCCCACTTACCAGAATCAACTCCTATGCCACACTTAATTAGAAAATCTGATGGGAACCTAGGAGGGAATTTAGAAAAAAACATTGCCATTCATATTAATATCTTTATCCATAGTTGCAAAATCCCTATTCTGAAAAGTCTGCTTGACCTT
Source organism: Camellia lanceoleosa (assembly GCA_025200525.1). NCBI lineage: Eukaryota > Viridiplantae > Streptophyta > Magnoliopsida > Ericales > Theaceae > Camellia > Camellia lanceoleosa. Next base: position 184,646,583 of record CM045763.1, on the reverse strand, counting down.
TTCCCAATCAAAACGGAAATCATCATCTAGCATATCATTGATAAGAGCAATTTCAAAGGGGTCCAAAAACGAAACCATATAATCTTGCAACGAATATTGCGAATTGTCATGAGTTGAGTCACTTTCTATCACAATACCTTTACCTTTTTCTGTCCTTGATAGCCTTTTAATGATCGGAATACACTTGAGCAAAAAATTTTTTTTCACAATAGTGACAAACCTTCCAAAAGCACCAAGAAAGACCCAAAAATCGACCAGCAAAAGAGGCCTCAAATAGTAAAGAAACTACACCACAAAAACTTGAAAAACACCAAACAAATAGAACCCTAAGTGCAGAGAAGAACCACAACCCACAAACTTCTTGAATATTGCAAGTTAACAGAGATTTCAAAAAAACCAAAGCATAAACCAGGATTAAATTTGGACTAAGAACAAAGAAATGGAAGACTGGTTCTTCGCTAGAAAATGAGGTCGAGTACGGCTCATAGCACAGCTAATAGATAGATCATACCTTTGCAACTCCCCTTCCCCGGAAAGAGACGCGATCTGATGAAAATGAGTGAGGAGTGGTTCTAGAACTCCCTAGAAGTTGCCGGAGATAGCGTCGAAAATTGCCCAGACTTCATGCATTTTCTTTTTGACCCGTAAACCTCTGTGATTCTATATTTCTGTAGCAACATAATCACATTAGTGGCAACGACAATCTCTAAAAAAATAAAAAACTTCACTTTGTCTCACATTTTTAGTTGTCGGCGATTTATATGCCACCACTTTCATAATCTGAGTTTTTTATCACGATTTTTGCTGCGAGTTCTCGCAAGAACACCATCTCCGATCACAAAGGTTTGAAAATATAGTGGCTCTGTTATAGCAGTATGGAGATTTAGGCAGTTAGTTTGTTAAGTGGCTCTGTTTTTTCTCTAATGGTTGTTGTTTTATTGTGGTTTTGTTGTTGAGTTGTTGGTGTTGGATTAATTTTTAGTGGTGTTTTGCTTTTATCTTGGTGGTTTGGTTGGTGCCTTACCAACCTTGGTTTTGTGCTAGCAAATGATTAGGTGCATATGGGAGTGCCAACCTAGTTCGGATTGTCATTGGGTGCTGTGATGCTTGAGTACTTACCTCTTTCTTGATTTATCACTTTGTAATTCATTTGTATTCGTCAATAAAATTTGTTTTGCAGATAAAAAAAAAAAAATGAAAATATGGGTCTTGTTTGTTTCATATACTTTATTTTTAATTTCTTTGTGCATATTTGGAATGTCTTTTTATCAAACCTAGAATTTTAAAAAATTTGGGGCTTTTGTTAATTTGGAGCGTTTGTGATGAATTAATCATGAATTATTTACTGTAGATGTAGTTCTCTTTCAATCATATTTTTGGATGCTTGTTTGAAGGCTAAATTATGAAAATAAATTTTGTTGAATTTTTGGGGTGTTTGTTTGAAAGCTAGGTAAATGAGAAAATTAGTTTGTTGATTTTTGGAGTGTTTGCTTGAAGGCTAAGTTAATGAAAAAATCAATATTGATTAAGAGTGTAGATGTAGTGCACAATTTTAATCAATTTGATTCACATGCATTATTGAAGAAAGGCCAAACTAAAGAAGAAGAAAATTTGATTTATCATCAGTTACAATCGATGTTTGTTTGAATTTGTGAAATTTACTAATGTATGAATTTATAAAAGTTGAGAAATACTAAAGATTGATTCTCATGAATTTATAAAAGTTGAAAAATACTAAACTATTGATTCTCATGGAGCATGACCTCATAATGTTCATAATTGTTATGAGATAACAATGGTTTAATTTGATTCTGAATTTTCTGCTTGATTTTTTTTTCTTTCCAGATGTTCAACATCAACATCAACATCTACTGGTATTGATGGAGATAGGGGCGAGACCATTGAGATGAGATTTAAAAGCAAAAAATATAATTGCGGTGTAATTGCAGTAATTTGGATGAAAGAGTCCGAGACACCAAACAAATGAAGACTTTATTAGGCATGGTGTAATCCCGTAACAGTCAAACATATTAAACATGAAACTCAAAGAAGAGCAAGACAGTCAGAGGTTTATAGCTACCAACACTCATGAAGTAGAGAACAATCCATTGAGTTTGAATATTGAGGGAATTGAATGTAATATTAATATCCTAAAAATGTTGATTCAGCCCACTCTTGTATTTTGTGTTGCAATCGTAACAAAATGAGTAGTGAAGATTATGATTAATTTCATTTCATATTCATGTTTGTATTGTAATGGAATGTCTTGTATTTTGAATTGTAATGATCATTGAAGAATATGAAATTCCTTATTTTTGTCATGCTCTTATTGATATTGTTACTAGCAACTCTTTATTGACTTTTTATTTATTTTTAATGACAAACATAACCTGTTAATGGGCTTGGTTGAGATCAGAAATTAAAGAACCAAAGAAATTTTTTCATAATAATAAAAAAAAAAAACATTCTTAATGGTAATTTACTCATAATGTGAAGAAAAAAAAATTCACGTTTCATAATGAAAAAAAACTTCAATGTTTCATAATAAACTGTAATAATTGATAATGCTTCAATGTAATAGTTCAACTATATAAGCCAACACCAAAATCATAGTGCTTTAACGAAACAAGTCTCTCAAAATGTAATATAAACATTCTCAATGAACTCTAAAAAAAAAAAATCAACAAATGTCTAAGCAACCCTGTCATGTAGACATTTTCAACTTTTACCATTTCTGTCCTTTTCTGGATTGTTAGCCTGTGATTGTGCTATGTCTCATTCAACATTTTTGTGAAACTTGAATGTTTGAATATTAAAGATGGAGATGGATGATGATGCCCGTATCAAAAAATAAAACATATTAATTTTTCATAAAACCATGTAAATAAATACACACTAGAATATTATGTACTTGGTATGATTAGTTTTCTTGAAATATGTTTCGTTGCTCCAAACCTAGACCCAATATTTCAGATTCCTGCAATATAAGTGGCAATTAGACAATCCAACTACAAATAAATCATATAACTATAAAGTTAATGAATAAAATAAACTTCTTACATTCAGTTGAATACTCTCTTGTGTACCAAGATCAACAAATCCTATATTTGAAGGTGCACCAAACTCGGATTGCTACAGAATATAAAATTTGAAAGTTAACAAAATAATAGCTTTTTTTTTTAATAGTAAATTAACTTATTCAAATAATTTTCACACCTCTACACTTCATTGGATGTTGATGGTCTTTGTCTTGGTCTTTGCTCCTTTCTTCTTGTTAACAACTTTTTCAACTGTAGACTATTTCCTTTTACATGGTGGCCTCCTCTTTTGACGTAAAATGACTGGATCAAGTATGGTTCTACTCTCCTTTGACTTTTAAACACCATTTCCATAGGTGGTTGAATCATGATGATTACTCACAAAACTAGACTTATTATTTCCACAATCAATTTCAACTTCTTCTTCGAATTCCCCTTTTTGTTCAAGTAACTGTTCGACCACCATATCATACCTATTTTCACAATTATTAGTTGCCAAATCAGCCACATCATTGAAGACATTGAACATTTTATTGTACCGGCGTCTTTCAGGCAACATTGAAGAGTTATTATAATTGATAATCACTTTACTATGGCACCTTTTCACATTTTTGTTACATCTTAAAATGTACTTGTCTAATATCTCATGAACTCTTTCTTTCATCAACACCACAATTTGATGCGTGCACACTATTCCCCTAAACTTGAACAACTGACAACTACAATTTGTGTCAAAGTTTTCTTTATCAAAATAGACAATGAAAGTTGCTAATCGAAGGTTCTCTCCAAATGGAACATCTTCACTTCATATATAGAAAAATCAGAACCTTGTGTATACAAAGATAAATTGTAATGAAACTGTCCTACAACCTCATGTTGGAACTCTTTAAATTTTGCAATAGTGTAAGCTTTTTGAAATTGCTTCTCAAATGGTTACTGAGTTATGCATGTGATGTATGAATTGAGAGAATTAAATTCTACACCATTTTCATTTTCCACCTTCTTCGCCAAAGCATTCTCATATTGCTCCACAAATTGTTTCAAAGTGGTTTTCAAGTTGATGTACCCATCAAAGAATGCGTTTATGCTTTCACTTTCGCTGTGTGGTTGACATATGCATGCAAGCCAAGACTTAAATAACCATATAAGTGTCTCTATGTTTTCATGTGAAATGAGTCCACAACCTAAGAATGTCGACTGTCCACAATCTTGATCCCAATAAATGGGGTAAAGGGCATATCATACTTATTTAGCAAGTATGTCATGTCAAATGTGACCACATCACCAAACTCTTTAAATGCAGCCCTACTCCTTGCATTAGCCCAAACACATTTAGTAATCTGCCCTCTTCATCCAAATCCAGGACATAAAATAATTCTGAATTATCAGCTTGCATTTTCACAAAATAAATGTACATTGTAGTGGCATCTCCTTTCTCGAGTTTCAAACGATGAACTTTGTCCATATGATTCTTACAATCTTTCTCTAAATATGACAACTTCTCATGCCCTCCAGCTTCAAGCACAAGTGAAGTAAAATTTTTGTTCATCCTAATCCATGCACTATTATTTAATTTGAGTCTCCTTTTCAGGTTCAAGAATCCTATTTTGCTTGAAAAAATGAGATTTGCTTGGACTTATTTCATAGTTATGCTCAAGTCTTAAGGATCACAGTATCCACATTCCATTGCTTTGTAAATTTGTGGGCGTAGTTTAACTATATTGCTTGTTTTGATTTTTTTCCTTTCCAGCACAAGTACAAGCAATAGTTATATATTCTTTTCTCTCCATCACTTCCCTTCTACAATATTTCTTAAACACTGCAAAACAATTTCTCTTCCCATATCTTGAATAATATTTATAAATTTCATCACTTAACTTAAATGTCATTGTAACACCCGTATTTTGAGGTATTAATATTTAGTGAGTGATATTGATGGTTTATTATAATAATTTAGTGGTGAGATTTTTAGATAGAAATCTAAAAATAAAATTATGGGCAAATTACACAAATAGTCCCTATAGTTTGGGGTTTGTGTCAATTTGGCCCCTAACTTTTCAATTGTGACACATTTGACCCTGAATTTTGAATCTTGTTCCAAATAAGGACAATTGAAGATATCATTAGATTTTTCAAGGGTAAAATTGTCAATTTGATAAAATATAAACTAATTTGACAAAAATAAATGTCAAACAAATATTTTTGAATTTTTGAAAATTATTTCTACCCACTGAAAATAAAATTATGTAAAACTGATAAATCTTTTAGACATTTATTTTTTTTTACCAAATTAATTTTTATTATGTGTTTGAATGCTGATCATGTAAAATTAATTTTAAAAAATTAATCATGTAATTTTTATTAATTTTACATAATTTTATCATTGGTGGATAAAAATAATTTTTAAAAAATTAAAAATATTTTTTTCACATTTATTTTTGTCAAATTAGTTTATATTTTATCAAATTGATGATTTTACCCTTGAAAAATCTAATGATATTTTCAATTGTCCTTATTTGGAACAAGATTCAAAATTCGAGGTCAAATGTGTCACAATCAAAAAGTTAGGGACCAAAGTGACACAAGTCCCAAACTATAGGGACTATTAGTGTAATTAACCCTAAAATTATTTATTTGTATTTATCACATCTCTTTTATATCTATCTCATTGTTATTTATTCTCATTTGATAATGAATTTATCAATTTTTTTAAAAAAATTTCCCCATCACATGGAGAAAATAAATAAATAAATAATTATATAAAAAAAACAAACAAACAAACAAACCGTAGGCAACAACCCACAGTTCCTGACTTGCTACACCAAACCCACCATTCTATCGTTTCATCATTTCATTTACTTTTAATTTTTTTTAATCTTTTTTTTTCTCCTCTATTCCTTTATAAACGAACAGAGTGAGGGGGCTCCTCACATTCCCTTCTTCTTCTCCATTCATTCTCTCCATCGACTCTCCCCCTCTCATAAATTGTGTAGAGTAGAAATATTAAGTTTAGATATGAGATTGTTTAGAGTGAAAATGAGTATTTTATAAAATAAATAAATAAATTGAGAGTTTTAGATTTTATTAAATTATACATACTTTATGTCTTAGAAGTTTGATCAAAGCTATTTTTGGAGATCCATGGAGCAATTTCAGATTTATGGTGACGGAATTAATTATTTTGAGGTAAATTCGGGTTGTATACAATATGCTCTATCTAAATCTCTTGGCAAAGAGTTCTCTATTTTTAATTATTCTCAATTTGTAATCCACTTAATTATTGTGGTTATTAATAGATTTTGTAAAATCATTTGTTGTCGAATCGTTGATATTCTGATCATTTGTTAAAGTTCTCTACAAATATTTATGTGTTAAAATAGTGATTTGTTTGACTGAATGCCATGGAAATACTCTGTACATAGATCGAGTGAATCTTGCTAATTTGTTTACACCAATATGCCCGGATAAGCGTGGAGCTTGGGTGAGGTGGGTGAATAAATGAATTTGTTCACTGGTCATGTATTGAGTAAGATCGGGTAATTGGTCCTAGATAAATTATTATATATCTGGTTGATTTGTTGTGCAATTTGGTAAATTGCTTGATTATCGTATCGTTGATTTAATGTCATAAATTGTTGGATTCCTGTTAATTTATTCTGTACCCGAGCCTTGTATTCCTGTCATATTGTATACTTCCCAAATTAATTTATTTTTCAGGTGCAAAGCAAATTTTAGCGGAGATCGAAATTGAGATTAGAATGATTTATTAATATAGAGATTTGGAACCTACAACTGTAATTATTAAATTTGGAGATAGTTGTAATATTATTTATTTCAGAGATAAATGTACTGTAGAATATTTTGGAGAATACGGTACAATTTGGAGACAATTTTTTAGTTATTATTTTTGGGAGCAAAACTTATATATTTTTTTTTGAGGCTATTTAACGACCAGGAGTGGGGCGTTACAACCATTCCCATTTTAGGATCCTCAATTTAGGTTTGGGGAGAGTGCTATGCGAGGTGGGCAACAGTATCTATTGTGCGCCTAAAACTAAGGGTGGGTGGGAGTCGATTGCAGCCACGAAACCTCCAATCCGCTATTCGTCCGCCAGATTGGCAAATTGGAGAAAATCAATTTGCATCCGTCTGCCAATCCGGCGGATGTTGATTAAGCGGATTAGCAAATTGGCAAATAGATACAAATCAGTTTGATGATTTAAAATTTTATAAATTTTCAACATAATTCACCTTATGCACTTCCTAAAAAAATAAAAATAAAAAATTTACAATCAATGACTTAAATTTATAAGTGAAAGTCCAAAAGAACATGAGGTCTAAAATAATTGATAAGGGTGCTAATAATAGCACTCTTTTTTTTAATCATGTTCACCAGACCAGTAATATGAACATTGATTTTTTAATAAAGGAAAGACAAAAACAACTAATAATAATAATAAGGGCAAATTACATTAAAGCTCCTTATAGTTTGGAATTTGTGTCATTTTGATCTATGGCTTTTTAATTGTGACACATTTGATTATGAATTTTGAATCTTGTTCCAAATAAGGACAATTGAATATACCATTACTCAATTTTAAGACAAACTCGTCAATTTAATAAAATATAGACTAATTTAACAAAAATAAATGTTAAAAAAAATATTTTTAAAATTTTTAAAATTATTTCTACACACCAAAGATAAAATTATATAAAAATTTTACACATTTTTTTTTACCATCTTAATTTTTATTATGTGTTTAAATGATAATCATGTAATGGGTGATTGTTGGGATTTTAATGTGTAATCGATATATTTAATATATGAAATATTTTTAGTTTTGGATTTTTTGATTTAATGGATTGGTTTAATAATGATATCAAAGTTGTTGCCATATTTGACTTTTGAAAAATTAAAGGTAGCGTTTGGTAGAGTTTTGGAATTATGATTTGAGAATAGAGTTGTATTTTGAGTATGTGAGTTTTGAAATTATGATTTGCGTGTAGATGAGTTTTAAAAAAAGTTTTGAATTGAGTTTCAAATTTTTGATGTGACATATAATATTTGATTTAAAAACTTACGACTCATAACAAAACACACAATCCAAAATTCTATTCAAAGCTCATAAAAAGATTTTAAAAAATTTGAAAATATTTTTTATTTAAAATATAAAAATAATGATTGTCAAAAAAAAAAAAAAAAACAACAACAACAACAACAACATTGTTCTGGACGACCGAGGGACGTCTGGGAGGATGATCAGGTAAACGTGTTTTCAAAAGTGAGTGTAGAATCAATTTTTGAAAACTCTAAGCAAACACCACACTCAAACCAAGGGGTGAAATTGAGTTTTGAAAGCCTTACCAAACATAGCCAAAAACTAATTTAATAAAAATAAAAACAACCACTCATTACATAGTCATCATCCAAACACATAATAAAAAATAATTTGATAAAATAAATAAATGTGTAAAAGATTTATCAATTTTACATAATTTTATCTTTGGTATATAGAAATAATTTTTAAAAATTTAAAAATATTTTTTGACATTTATTTTTGTAAAATTAATTTATATTTTTATCAAATTGACGACTTTGCCTTTAAAATTGAGCAATGATATATTCAATTGTCATTATTTTGAACAAGATTCAAAATTTAGGGTCAAATGTGTCACAATTGAAAAGTCATGGACTAAAGTGATACAAACCCCAAACTATAGGGACCTTTAGTGTAATTTGCCCTAATAATAATAATAATAATAGCAACATGATTAAAAAAAAAAAATCAACGTTTTGACAAATTAGAAATAACACATTGTTTGGGATAAACTAAATAAGTGTACTTTTTGACTTTTTATGAAATATGGGTTGAGTTTAAAGTGATGTGGTAGAGAGGTGATGTGACTTAAATAAGATGATGTGACTTAAATAGGATAGTAACTTTTTGACTTTTTGACTTTTTTAGATTATGTCAAACCAAGCCTAGACGACCAGAATTAGAATAATACATGCGGTGTGGTTAGTGATTTTCAAAGCCCTGCAGGCTCTACTATAATTATTTTGTTCGATCACAAAATTTTTGTATAAAAAATCATAAAAAATGTTGTGTTCTTCTCTGTTCATTTCATTTCAACCCAAAACATTTACAATTGTTACTTAGAATGACAAAAAAAAAATAAATGATATTGTCAAGTTATTTTGTATGGGTTTTATGTAGAGAAATTGAATATAACTCGTCTTTGGTTCATAAGTTGTGCCAGTGGGCTAACTAGAGACCTCACTCCAATAATTCAATCGTTCATTTGTGAGACTTTATGTTTAAATTTTTATGAAAAAATAAAATAAAATAAAATCAAAAGATAAGATAGTCTAAAGATTGGGTTTGTTTAAGGGATTGAATTAGGAGATGATTGGACGGACTGAATAAGAGGGGATTAGAATTCTTCGGACGTGAATCTTGAAATTGTGAATCCCTCGGACTATTTAGTTGGATTGGATATTTATCTCATGTTTGTTTTCTTATAGGATTAGATATCTGGAAATGACTATTTTTACTGAATCCAATGTTTGGTTGGACGGATTGGATAAGATAAATGAGCAAAAAATTATTTTACCCATTTTCAATTGTTTACTAAGTAATAGCAATATTAAACATAACTTTAATATTTTAATTATTTTTAGCTAGATTAAATAAAAATTTAGTTTATTTTATTTTTTACACAATTAAATAAATTTATTTTTTTAAATTAAATAAATAAAATATCAATAAAAATATATGTTATTTTTTAATTAAATTTTTAAATAAATTTATTTTAAAAAATAATAATAATTAAATAATGAAATTAAATAAAACATCTATTTAAGTTTAAATAATGAAATTAAATAAAATATAAACAAAATTTTAAAATAAAACATCAATAAAATATCTACAAAAAAATTATTTTAAAAAAATTAAATAAATAAAGCATCAATAAAAAGTTAAATAAAATAAATTTATTTTTAAATTTTATTGAATTTTACTAAATATAATACATAATTAAGTAGTAGAGGGTCAAGATGGTCATTTCATCACCTAATCCCAATAGTAAATAATCCCATGAAAATTGTCCCCCCCTCCCCCCGCCTCGGATAGTGTAATCCTTCATATGGGGGATAAGGAGTCCGGCGAACTAAAAAAAAAAATAAACGCCGAATTAAATGCTTCCAATGAATTACAATCCGTACAATAAATAATCTCCTAATCCCCTAATCAAACACGGCCTTCCCATGTATTTTTTAATAGGGATTTTTGGTGAAAAGCCCCTTCTATGGGGGCTTTTTTGTGTGAAGCCCACCAAATAAAATAATAGTTTCAAAAGTCCCTCAAATAAAAAAATATGATGAAAAGGCTGAAATGCCCTTCCATAAAATCCAAAACCCTCGTTGAACCATTTCTCTTCCCTTTCTATCTCCACATTACTGGTGTCCTCTCTATTTCCTTTGTTATCTCTCTTTTTAAGGCCTAAACCCTTTTGATCTCCATTTTCGATCCATCTCACAAAATCGAAATCTTGAAATCGTCTATTGAAATCCATCACCATCTCAGATTTGATGCCTATGAACTCATGTTTGAGATCAATAGTTTCAGATTTGAGATAAAATGACCTCATATATGTCCAAAAAAATGATAAATTGATATATTACAATAAAAAATCGAGAGTTTTTTTGTTTGTTTGTTCATAGATCTAAAGTAAAATTCGACTATAATTCATTTATCTAGTATGTACTCTATTTTCGCAACAATAAAATTTTACTCTGGTTAATGAAAAATAAAGTTTATTCTCTTATGCATAGACAAACATTCAACAACACAATAAAATTTTACTTTAAGATTCAGAGTAAATTTTACTCTGAAATACAGTAAAATTTACTAAAAAATAAATCAGAAACTGCATAGACAAACATTCAACAATACAGTAAAATGTTACTTTCAATTCAGAGTAAATTTTACTCTGAAATAAAGTAAAATCTTACTTGAAGATTCAAAGTAAATTTTACTCTGAAGATTCAGAGTAAATTTTACCAGAAAACAAATCAGAAACTGCATAGACGAACATTCAACAGCACAGTAAAATTTTACTTTCAATTCAGAGTAAATTTTACTCTGAAATATAGTAAAATTTTACTCTAAAATAAAGTAAAATTTTACTTGCATGTTAAGAAAACATAACAGATAACACAAGAGTAAAATTTTACTCTCATTTTATCAAACAAAAATAGAGCACAAACCAGAGTAAAAGTTTACTCTCATTCTATCAAACAAAAACAGAGCACAAACCAGAGTAAAATTTTACTTTCATCATGTCAAACAAAAATAGAGCACACACTTGATTGAACTCAGCAAATCAACAAAAACAAATTAAAAATATCAGCAGATTTATACAGCTTTGCAACGTAATCTCTCATTTAATTGAGAGTATTGATCTTGGATGGCGAGATTGTGCATTGTTGACCAAGGGTGAGATTGTCGGGGGTGAGATCTTCAGACTTTGAGATCGTCTTCATGGATTTCGCAGATCATCTTCACTTTGTAGATCATCTTCAAGATCGTTTTATGCATGAACTGAGATTGTTTAAATATATGATATATATATATATATATATGAGGGCAATATGGTCAAAAAAAAAATAAATTATAAAATGTCCTTATTGAGCTAAGCTTCTCTTACTCAGGTGCTTTTTGAAGGAAAATTCATTGAGTTGTCCTTTATCTTAAAAAAAGGTCCAAAAAAGGGGGTCTCACCGAAAATCCCTTTTTAATATATGGGATTGTTGGAAAGAATTATATATACCATTGGGTTGTTAGATTAGAATAGAATAAAAGACAGAATAAGATTTGAAATTTTTTTTATTGATATAAAATTTTATTACACTGGTATATGTAAAGTGATTTTATTGAGGTATGCTTTTATGACACATGCTAATTAATTTGAAAAGATTGTACATACTTTAATACATCCTATATAAAATGTTAATTAAGTTGAAAAGATTGCATATACTTTAATATATCCTATAGAAAATCGGCTTGTAAGGAAAAAGTGTTTAAAAGGCTTATATATACATAATTAAAACTTATGTTAACTGATGTCCAGATAACCTCACTCTATCGATACTAACTCAGTAATGACCCTTTTCCTTATTACAACTTCACTTACGGATTACTATTCAACACCTTTGTGTTATCTTAACCTAGCCAACAAGTCACCTCCTCCACATAGCATAAGTGTGTTAAATCACATAGTCGATGTGATAACTAGCTCTAATATCAAATGAAATGAATCTTTTAAACAAAACTCACTCTTAAAAATTGACCAATTTCTAAGGGTGAATTTTATGTGTCACATACATATAGACATATGTATGTACATATTTCTCTGAATGTGTGTTTGATAGTAATTATTGTAATATGCTTACTTGATAAAAATATGGCCAATTGACTAGCTAATCCAATTTTTTAGATCAATGATTTTGCTAATTAAATACATTATGTTATATTATAATTATTTGGTGACATACAATTTATTTAATAAATATATAATATTTATAATAATAAATTCAACATAGTATCAAAAATATTATCAACAACAACACGCCACCGTGTCAATAAAAAAACAAGTATAGTGACTGGTACAGAATTCACAACCTTGCTCCTTAGTGGTTGCAAATTAGATGCCTTTGTTCCTAATTGGGTCAAGAATTTAAAAAGATTTGGACACTTCCTTCAACATTCTTTGCCAACAAAACAGCAGCAAATTAAATGAATTTAGAAATAATTTTTGAGTTTTTTATTTTTTATATTTTTGTGTTTTTAGTGAATTTTTAAAATATTTTAATCAAATTTATTTACTTTTTACATGTAAATGAATCTAACTCTCCCAATCATATGCGATCTCATCTTGCACACACAAGAAGAGAAAACATAGCTCGCAAAAGGTGCACGAAGACAGACATACAGAACAAAGTGCACAATAACAGAGATAATCCTCTTGAATTAGAGCTCAGATACAATGTCAAGACAATTGTAGTAACAAAAGTTTAAACTATTATGAAATGAAACCAACAATATATACATCAAGCTAATACACCAAATCATAATTGTAGCCCTTTGAAACAACTTTGTTATTACAAAGTCATTACTACGTAAACAAATATATAGAGTAGCAGGAATGCTTATGTAAGTTCCACAAGCATAACACATGCTTATCGAGAGATTGAATTACACTACTCTAAAATAGAAGAAAGAAAATTAAGTAGATAAATCATATGATTTCAAGAAATTGCAATTTTATTGTCTTTAATGAAGATTAAAAATTGCTAGCTTTATGATGGGAGCTGAGATAACTCACTAAGATGACAACATCAATGTGCCAATGAAATTAAAAATAATAATAATAATAATATTAAATACATATATGTGCCGAGATCATTCATTTCAGGCCGACATATCTTCATCCAAGAACAAGAATTCAGATCAATCTTACTTCGCGCATGAGCTGTCATGCACCATTTTTCAACCGTTTCACTGACGCGTTTTTCCCTTATTGGTCCGTGCTGGCGACGCGCCTGCAAGCCGTCTTTTCTCTGCTTGCGCCGTCTGACGCATGCGTTATCCCAGGCGCAATAATTGCCGCCGTTTCATGTTTTGGACAAAAACGTTTGCCTCTCTCTCTCTTTTCACTTCTGCATTTGAATACTCTACATTTTCTCTCTCTAAAGCTTTTTCTTCGAATCCGCCATTGCTCGAAGCTCTCGACTCTGCTACTGTCTTGCATCCGCCATTTACTTCGCCTTTATGGCGTCCGCCATCTGACCTCGGCGTAGCTCATTCCGGCCTTCACCCTTTCTGGTAAGCAACTGGCTTTTCTCCTCCAGTTCTTGATTTATCCCTGAAATCTCTTGCCATTGTTGGTCTACTCTCGTATTTAATTTGCGAATCATCCACCTGAATACGTCTTTTTTTTCTTGATTTTACATATGAGCATTTACACTGTTTCTCCTCTATTCTTGGTCTTCTACCCTTTGTATTCTTGAATCTGAAGCTTCGCTCTTGCTTTTCTGTTTTCTAGATTTTCTGCCCTTCATACTCGTTTTTTCGTAGATTTAGGTTTGGGATTTGCTTATAGATCCATCAATCCTTAGGAAAAATTGAAACCAACTTCACCAATATACACCTAGGTTTAAGCCGAGGTCCCAATAACCCTTCGAAAGTAAACTGTTTCTGTAGCCTAGTACTTGTATACCAAAACCATGGGTATGTGGAGAAATAGGGTTAACACCCCAACCAAACTAAAATATTTTAGGCAAGAATTCTCTGTTCCTGCCGATGTTCACCTTAGGCTAGCCGGGGATGATGACTCCATTATGCCTACAGACAATACCATGCCTTTCCCTATTATTGCTTTTGTTGAGTGTGGACTTCGGCTTCCACTAAATCCCCTTTTCCGTGAAGTTCTCCACTTCTGGTGAACCCCATGCGACTTACCATCAACTCCTATAGGGTGATTAATGGTATCATAGCCTTAGCCCGAGAGAAGGTTAGGATCACCTGGCCGACCTTCAATCTTGCTATACAATGTGCCCCTCAATCTGAAGGAAAAGGGCTTCAGATATTACCTTAGTCGAGGTCCACCCAATTCAAAATCATAGTCGATCTCCCGAGACTCCAACAAGGGTGGGGCGACTATCTTATTGCCGAATTGGGAGTTCGGCCCTGATGAAGATGTCCATATTTTTCCTCTGCCTCGAACAGTTAAAGAGGGCAAGGGTAAGAGCCCTGTGTTACTGCTTACTTGTTTTCTCTTTAAGTCTTCCGTACTTATCCCGTTTCTAATGTCAATTTGTTTGTCTTGCAGACCTCCATCAACCACCCAAAGGCTTCCGTGAAACCTACTTCCCAGGCTCAGACCTGAAGAAGCTTCTAGATCTTCCCATCCACAAACGCAAAGCTCCACTGCTGTTAAATTTCATCCCCACCTATAAATCAACTTTGCCCGACGTTCCAAGGAAGAAGAAGAAGAGCCTCTCTCCATCAACCACCACAACCCAGACTGCATCAACATCTCGGGCTGATCAAGGGTCAACCTCGGATCCAGCCGATCTACCATCGACATCTGCCCAATTCCTGATCCCAGTAACAGAAAGAAAACGTCGGCGACGTCTTGTAAAAACAGCTGATATGGTGCGCCCAAAACCTGTTGCCCAAGATCTCTTAGCCGACCTCCCAGCCGACGTTGACGCAATTCCTACTCAAACCGTTCCCCCTCCGAAGCTAAAAAGAACAAAGAAGGCCCAGCCTAAGGATAAGAATGCTGAAGTGGAGGCTGAGGATGCCCAGCCTATCTCCAAGCTGGCGGAAAGCAGCAAATCCCAACCAACCGTTGGGAAGAGGCATGCAGAGGCTCAACCATCAGAATCCCAAAAATCAAAAAAGCCGAGGTCTTCTTCCGCGAAGACTTCGAAGTCCAAGATACCAAGTGTCCCTTGGGCCCCCCAATTTACCTTGGAAGACAGGCCAATAATGGCGAATGAGAGTGCCGATGACATAAATGTCGGCGTGGCTCTCAGTACTGCGCTACTTTTGCCTGGCGATTTGGAGCGAAATGCTGGGAATAGTGAGTATGAGAACTATGCTTTAATGCTCCAGCACTCAGTTCAAGTAAGTGCTTCAGTTTCAATACTCGTCCTTTCTTTTTGTTTCATACTTTGAACTTGTGATTTCTAACACTCCTGTTTTCTGTCAGGCTGTCCAATACGCTCATTCCTTTTCAATGCAATCATTTGAAAATCGGGAAAAGTTGACCGAGATGAAGACTGAGTTTTCTGATTTTCAGAAGATTAATAAAGGCCTTCAAGCCAAAATGAAAAAGTTAGAAGATCAAGCCGAGGCTGCTACCAAGGCCCAAACCTTGGCCGAAGAAAAAGCTGAAGCTGCTGAGGCTATAAAGAATGTTGCTGAGGCGCAAAAGAAGGAGGCCGAGGAAAGCGCCCAGAAGGAACTTCAGAAGCCTTGGCTACAAAAGAAGCGAAATCAAGGATCTTGTGAAAAAGCTTACGCCCAGGGTGTAGCCAATGTCACTGAAGATTACAAACTTCAAGTCAGGCAAGCATGCAATAGGGGATTTTCCCTGGGTTGGATGTCCCTGGTAAAGAAGCTTGATCTCCTGGTGACTCACCCTGGCGCAAGGCTGAGGCAATTCCTCTTCCCTTTCTCCCTCCTCCTCCTCCTAGTCAAGCTGAGGAAGAAACCGAATCCGAATCTGAAGACGAGGTTGAGGATATGGATGCTGGTGCTCTGGTAAGGAAGGCCAAGGACGCTAATGGGACCAAGTCCCTACCTCAGGGTGATCAAGTCATGGACTTAACCCAAGATGAAGAGGCGAGAAGTGTCCAAGGGTGCAGGCAGGCATCTATCATCCGACCTCATTCTGGCTGAAAGAAGTCTTAACAAGACACTTGCTGAGATTGACGCCAAGATTGCAGCAGACAAGGAAGCCGAAGTTCCTGTAGAAGTGGTAGCTGAGGTTCTTGTGGAAAAAGATGCTGAGGTTGTGAGCGAACAAGATGTCGAGGTTGTTCTTGAGGAGCCCTCCGAGGTCCCAGCTCAACCTGCTGCTGAAGCTTGAAGAAACTTAGCTTTTTTTTTGCTTTCTTTTTTTTTTTTTTTTTTTTTTTTTGTACTTTATTTCTTTTCTTTGCTCTTGTTAATGTTCCTTGAACAATGTAAGCTTCTTCTTTATGGCCGATGTGCCTTTCTTTGTTTGTTTAGAAAAATTTACTTCTGCTAGGCCGTTGTGCCTCCTTTATATACAACTGTTTCTCTTTGAATGCTGTAGTCTTTAATTTTTCTTCATTGCTTCTGTTTGATTCTATACTTA
The DNA here is from genome assembly GCA_025200525.1 of Camellia lanceoleosa. NCBI lineage: Eukaryota > Viridiplantae > Streptophyta > Magnoliopsida > Ericales > Theaceae > Camellia > Camellia lanceoleosa. Next base: position 184,629,631 of record CM045763.1, on the reverse strand, counting down.
GAATATTTTGCATGATTTTCATAATTCTTCCTTCGCTTAATCTCCTCGGGGTTACGTACCTCGGGTATGTTTACCTGAAGATTTACCTCGGCTAGGACTTCACCTGTAAACTTTCCATAAACTTCAACAAGTATAAAGCATATAAACTTAATTTAACTTCATCTTGTAAATCGCTACAAATTTCAACAAGTGAAGATAAACAATTATATCGACTTAACTTTAACTTGTAAATTGCTACAAATTTCAACAAGTAAAGATAAGGAATTTATCTCAGCTTAACTTTAACTTGTAAATTGCTACAAATTTCAACAAGTAAAGATAAGGAATTTATCTCAGCTTAACTTTAACTTGTAAATTGCTACAAATTTCAACAAGTAAAGATAAGGAATTTATCTCAGCTTAACTTTATCTTGTAAATTACTACAAATTTCAACAAGTAAAGATAAGGAATTTATCTCAGATTAACCGTTTTTTCACATAATCTCGGCTTAACTTCGGCTAAGCATTACTAATGTCTTCTCTCTGCCCCCAATGTGAACCTAAGTTCCTCTTGGGTTCTCATTATTCAAAAGACAACATCATGCAAAGTTGTATAAGTTCGGAAAAATTCTGCAAAGATTTTATTGATCATATCGGAAAAAAATCAAAGAACATCTAATGATAGAAAAACTTTAAATTACAAGTGTTCCATGGTCTAGGCAATGCTTTGCCCTCATTATCTTCAAGCCGATATACCCCATTTCCTAATACCGAAGTAATTCTGTAGGGTCCTTCCCAGTTTGGGCCAAGCTTGCCCTCTCTGGGATCCTTCTTATTGCCGACGACTTTTCTCAAGACTAAGTCGTTGACTTGAAAATCCCTTGGATTGACCTTCTTGTTGTAAGCTTTGGCAAGCTGTTGCTGGTATGCTGCAAGCTGGATTGCAGCTTTCTCTCTTCTTTCTTCCAGAAGATCCAGATCTCGGGCGAAGAGCACATCATAAGATCCGTTCTCAACTCCCTGTGTTTTGATCCCTGGGATGCCGATCTCCAATGGAATGACTGCTTCTGTGCCATAAGCCATGGCAAAGGGGGATTCTCCTGTTGATCTTCTCGGCGTAGTGCGATATGCCCAGAGCACGTTGGGCAATTCGTCCACCCACTTTCCTTTTGCTGCCTGCAGCCTCTTCTTTATTCCATCCAGAATGACTTTGTTGGATGCTTCAGCTTGCCCATTACTTTGGGGAAAGCTTGGTGTTGAAAAGTAATTCTTTATCTTGAACTTTGCGCAAAAATTCTTGATGAGTTTGCTGTCAAACTGTGTTCCGTTGTCGGCAACGATTGCTCTTAGAATCCCAAATCTGGTGATGATGTTTTTCCAAATGAAGTTCTTCACATCCACATCTCGGATTTTGGCAAGAGGCTCTGCTTCTATCCATTTTGTGAAGTAGTCTGTTGCTACCAGTAGGTACTTCCGTTGCCCAGTTGCTTGGGGCAATTGTCCAACGAGATCCATGCCCCATTGGGCAAATGGCCAAGGGCTGGAAACCGGGTTCAGGTCAGCAGCTGGCTGATGTATCAACGGTGCAAACCTCTGGCATTGTCCACACTTCTTCACATAGGCTTCTGCATCTTTTTGCATGTAGGGCCACCAATACCCCTGGGTAATGGCCCTGTGAGCTAACGATCTGCCCCCTGCGTGGCTTCCACAAACTCCTTCATGAATTTCATATAAAAAGTCTTCGACCTGAAGAGGGTGTACACACCTTAAAAGAGGTCCAGTGAAGGATCTTCTGTAGAGATGTCCTTCTGCTGTCAGACTGAATCTTGCCGACTTCAATCTGACCTTGTGTGCTTCCTTCTGATCTTCTGGCAGCTTGCCCTCTTTCAGGAACGCAACAATTGCATCCATCCAGCTTGGTCCCATGTCCACACATAATGCTTCTTGCATTGTGTGTGGTGACTCTATGCTCGGGCCTGATAGGTAATCGATCATTATTGTCCTCGTCTTTCCGGTTTGCATCGAGCTTGCTAAATTGGCCAACGCGTCGGTGTGGTTGTTATCTTCTCGGCTAACCTGAAGAAGTTTGTAGTTTTGAAACATGTCTGCCAGCCTGATGACTTCTTTTGCGTATGCCGACATCCTTTCATCTCGGGCAGCAAACTCTCCTGCAGTTTGATTCACTATAAGTTGTGAGTCACAAAAAACTATTACCTCATCTGCCTCTGCTATTGCGGCTTGATCCGACAATCAATGCTTCATATTCCGCCTCATTGTTCGAGACTTTGAACCCCAGTCGAATAGACTGCTTCAATATCTCCTCATCGGGGGAAATTAACACTACTCCAGCCCCTGCCCCCTGCCGGTTTGAGCTCCCATCAACAAAAAGTTGAAAGGAGTCGCCGATGTAAATGCTGCAGGGTCTGAGTTTTTCCTTCCTTGGTTCTTTAGCCTTTGGCTGGGCTTCTCCTTCCTTGTTTGGACATCGTTCATCTCGGCTCAACGGAGCCCGATGTTCGATGTATTCTGGCGAGAACTCGGCCACGAAGTCGGCCAAGACTTGGCCCTTAATTGCTGTTCTCGACCTGAACTCCAGGTCATATTGGCCCAAAACTACGGCCCATCTTGCTATTCTTCCAGTCAAGTCTCCTTGTTGCAACAAGGATTTTAGTGGGTGCTCTGTTAGAACCACAATCTTGTGAGCCTGAAAATAATGGTTTAGCTTCTTTGAGGCCATTACCAAGGCCAGCATCAATTTCTCCAGTGGTAGATATCTTGTTTCTGCGTCGGCCAAGGTTTTACTTACATAGTAAACCGCCTTCTGCTCTCCCTTTTCTTCTCGGATTATAACAGCACTCACTGCGTGCTCTGAAACTGCTAAGTATAAAAACAGTTCCTCCCCAAGTTGAGGTGTTGAGAGGACTGGAGCCGAGGTAAGGTATTTCTTCAGGTCGACCAAAGCGGCCTCACATTCCTCTGTCCATAGAAAATCCGTGGCCTTCTTCACCAGATTGAAAAAAGGTTTACATTTGTCCGAACTTCGGCTTATGAATCTGTTTAGGGCTGCGGCCCTTCCAGTAAGCATTTGAACCTGTTTCGCTGATGTCGGACTTTGTAATTCCAGAATGGCCTTGATCTGATCTGGGCTGGCTTCAATGCCCCTTCTAGTCACCAGGTATCCCAAGAACTTACCGGATCCGACTCTAAACGCGCATTTCGATGCGTTTAGTCGGAGCCGATATTTTTTGAGTATGTCAAAGACCTCTTCTAGGTCAGCAAGATGATCCTTTGGTTCCTTGGTCTTCACGACCATGTCATCAATGTAGACTTCTACAGTTCGGCCAATCAAGTGTTTGAACATCTTGGTTACCAGCCTTTGGTAAGTTGCTCATGCGTTCTTCAGCCCAAAAGGCATGACTCTATAACAATACAGACCTTTGGAAGTGATAAATGCTGTCTTCTCTTCATCCGGGGGGTACATGGCTATCTGGTGATACCCCCTATATGCGTCCAAGAAGCTCATCCTTCCATGTCCAGATGTGGCATCCACCAACTGGTCAATCTTTGGCAGAGGGAAGTTGTCTTTGGGACAAGCTTTGTTCAAATTTGTAAAATCTACGCAGACCCTCCACTTGCCGTTCTTCTTCTTTACTACCACGGTGTTTGATAACCATGTCGGATAATTGGCTTCTCTGATGGCCCTGGCCTCTAGAAGTCTGGCTACTTCCTCTTCCTTGCCGGCGTGCATCAACGTCGCCTTACGCTCGTTGTATCACGGGTTGGCCGACTGTCGCGTTAAGTCTGTGACATGTGACCTCGGGGTCAATGCCAGGCATTTCATATGGTGTCCAGGCGAACACCTCAATATTTTTCCTTAGAAAGGCTTCCAACTCCCTTTCTTCTTCTTCGGCTAATTCTGTGCCGAGAAGAAAGAAACGTTCCTCATCGCCTTCTTGGACGAAGATTTTCTTCAATGCTTCTTCACTTTTCTCGGTCGGCTCCTTGCCGATGTCATCTAGGACCTTCATGTCCTCTTTTTCAACTTCTGCCTTCTCTGGTTCCCGAATGCTGTAGGTTAACTTCATTGCTGCCATGGAGCAATTTTTCGCCTGCAACTGATCTCCTCTGACTTCCTCGATCCCATGTTCTGTTGGGAACCGTAGCAGTTGATACAATATTGAGGGAACTGCCCCCATTGTATGCAACCACGGCCTCCCCAAGATGATGTTGTAGGGCGAGGGCGTATCAATCACAATGAATTCTGTCTTGATCTTCTTCGTGCCAGCTTGTACCTCTAAGCTTGTTGCGCCTAAAGGCCATGTTGGTGTTCCATTGAAGCCGACCATCGGGCCGTTTGACTGCTCCATGTCATCAGGGTAAAGGCCTAACTCCTTGTAACATCTGACATACATGATGTCGCAGGAGCTGCCTTGATCAATCAAGATGCGTTTCACCTGGCACTCCCCAACCTGGAGGGATACTACCAGGGCATCATTGTGCGGGTGCTGAACCATATCAAGGTCGGCCTCTGTGAAGGTTATCATCGGTCCTTGGTAATCTTCAGGCCGAGGTCTTTTCAGTTCGACCTGGTTGACGTGCTGCAGATGTTTTACCCTCTGTGTCTCCCCCCGTATGTCGTTTTCATTCACCTTTGAGTGGATCACATTAACCACCCGAGGTCCACCTGCTTGTGGTTCTTTGCATTTGGGGAGGCTTGGCGCTTGAGGCAATCGTGCCTGTTCTTCCCTTGTTTTGGCCTCATCCACAAGGTCTCTCAGATGGCCTTGCCTCACCAAATCTTCTAAGTGTGCTTCAAGGGCTCTGCAACCCTGAGTTGGGTGCCCCTGCTCATTGTGGTAAGCACAACGCCTACCAAGGTTTCTCCTCATAAATTCTCCTGGTGCTCTTGCCGGCGTCCTGAAGTAGGGCTGATTTCGAATTTGATCAAGGACTTTTTGGACCGGAATTCGGAACACCGTCGTCACTGCTTGCTTAGCCCTCAACTCTGTCTCATGTTTGTTCTGTCCATTGTTACCTCGGCCTCGCTTGGCTATTTGCCACTACAACCGTCTCCTTATTTCGATGTATCTTCCTCGGCTCGCATACTTCTCGATTCTCGCCATGAGCTCTTCCATACTCTTTAGCGGGGTTTTTGCCAAGGACTTCCTTGATGGGCGGTCATCCTTCAGCCGTTCTTGAAAGAGAAACGACCGCCACCTCTGTTGTATTCGATTGAACACCTCATAGTACCGCTTTGCATAGGCCCTAAGGCCTTCATCTTTGCCAATTTTTAGGGCCATCAATGCATCCACCCTCAATGGCTGCAGTTTGTTTGTTATGAACCTGGCCACAAACATCTCGGCCAGGCCTTCCCAGCTCTTTACGCTGCCCTTCGGTAATTTGTGGAACCAATCTGATGCAATCTCCCCGAAGGATGAAGGGAACACTTTGCAGAGCAACGGCTCGTTCCCACTGTATAATGCCATTGAATTAAAAAATAATCCAACATGGAAGTTGGGGTCTGACTTACCATCATATATCTGGAATCTCGGCATACTGAATCTTTTCGGCGCGACGAATTTGTCCAATTCCACCGAGAATGGCGTCCTCAGCTTAACCAGGGACGTTACTTCGGCTCCAGCATTCTCCTGCTTCCTCTTGAGGTAATCTCTCAAGTCCTCTTTACTTCTCCCCGCAGCCCGGCTGTCATTGGACTTCAGCCTTTTAGGCGCACTACTCTCTGCCTCATGGTGGCCCCTTTTCGATCCTTCTCCGCAGGACGCATCGAAACACAATATCCGCCCCGGAACATGCCGTTGTTCTTTGGGGTCTGCTTCCTTCTCGCGATATGTCCTTCGGGACTCTTCTCTCCTCGGTTCTTCTCGGCCGACTTCCCTGGAGGGTCGGTGAGAGTGCCTTCCGCTCCTCGTGTGCTAGGGGCTTCGGGGATTTCTTTCCGCCCCTTCTTCTTACGGGTGTTCTTTGCCCGGCATTGGCGTGTCTGTGGCGAATGCATGACATTATTTTGCATCATGAAGTTGACGACCGACTGAAGGTCTGCCAACTTGTTTGCCATCTCCTTTACTTCTTCGTCCCTCCTCAGACACCTGTCTTTCCAGATCTGGAGGCTGTCCTCGTTATAGTACTTGCCCTGGTCCGCTTTCTTTGATGTGTCGCCATCTTGGCCGACACCTTTCTCTGCGTGATTCTGATCACGAGCTTCTTCGCCGTGGTCTCCTCCTTCAGCGTTAGGGTCGACGGGTCTTCCACTCCCAGCTCTTCGCTGAATCTCTGATAAGCATGTGTTATGCATGTGGAACTTACATAAGCATTCCTGCTACTCTATATATTTGTCTCTGTAGTAATGACTTTGTAATAACAAAGTTGTTTCAGTGGCTACAATTATGATTTGGTGTATTAGCTTGATGTATATATTGTTGGTTTCATTTCATAATAGTTTAAACTTTTGTTACTACAATTGTCTTGACATTGTATCTGAGCTCTAATTCAAGAGGATTATCTCTGTTATTGTGCCCTTTGTTCTGTATATCTGTCTTCGTACACCTTTTGCAAGCTATGTTTTCTCTTCTTGTGTGTGCAAGATGAGATCGCATATGATTGGGAGAGTTAGATTCATTTACATGTAAAAAGTAAATAAATTTGATTAAAATATTTTAAAAATTCACTAAAAACACAAAAATATAAAAAATAAAAAACTCAAAAATTATTTCTAAATTCATTTAATTTCTCTTTGTTTTGTTGGCAAAGAATGTTGAAGGAAGTGTCCAAATCTTTTAAATTCTTGACCCAATTAGGAACAAAGGCATCTAATTTGCAACCACTAAGCAAGGTTGTGAATTACATGCGATCACTATACTTGTTTTTTTATTGACACGGTGGCGTGTTGTTGTTGATAATATTTTTGATACTATGTTGAATTTATTATTATAAATATTATATATTTATTAAATAAATTGTATGTCACCAAATAATTATAATATAACATAATGTATTTAATTAGCAAAATCATTGATCTAAAAAATTGGATTAGCTAGTCAATTGACCATATTTTTATCAAGTAAGCATATTACGATAATTACTATCAAACACACATTCAGAGAAATATGTACATACATATGTCTATATGTATGTGACACATAAAATTCACCCTTAGAAATTGGTCAATTTTTAAGAGTGAGTTTTGTTTAAAAGATTCATTTCATTTGATATTAGAGTTAGTTATTGATGATACAGTTCGTCTTGGTGAATGGGCTAGACCGATCCAAGCTCCTCAAGCCCACTGGATAACCTGCAAGCAAGTTCAATCGGGGAACGGGGTAGTCCCCCGGCGAACCCTCCGGTGTATGAATTAGAAAAGGTGATGGACAAAATGTAGAGAGAGAGAGAGAGGGGATGGAAAACTTAACCTTCTTCTTGTCTTCGAGCTTTGCTTATATCCTTCGGTAATCATTTCGCTGTCTCAGCCGTTCTGACCTTCCCGCCGAAAGCTTATGCCGTGGTTCGTCTTGTTCAGGGTGGTGAGGCCATTCGGCATTGAGGGTGTTGTCATAATAAATCTTTGATGGGTTGCATTAATGGTGATGTCTTTGTGCAATAACTTTGCGAATCTTTGTCTGTGACATGGCTGATCGCGCCCATGCGTGTCCGAGCATCATTGGCCTTTCTGCTTTCGGTTGGCCTCTAGTATGCGGGTTTCTTGGCCGGGTTGTGCAATGGGGTCTAAATGGTGGGCTTGGGTTTACTCATGGTGGGCCGTGGTTCTTGTGGGCCTATCCCTGTCAGTAGTCCCCCATTCCCGAGTGCAGCTTTAGTCCAACGAAGGGAATAATAAGAATAAGGAAGATGAGTCGGCCGTGGTCCTGGCAGGAGGGCGAAGCAGAGGAGGTCGACCGCGAGACGGCAGCGGCAGGCCGACGGCGTGAGGTGGCCCGGCGGGCAAGGCAGCGTGAGGGTGACCAGCGGCCGGACGAGGCGTGGCGACGCAGCGGGAAAGATCGAGCGTGGAGGTGGCCGAAGTGGTGGCCGAGCGGGCAAGGCTGACCGTGAGGGTGACCGAGCGGGCAAGGCCGACCATGAGGGTGACCGAGCGAACGAGGCCGAGCGTGAGGGTGGCCGAGCGAACGAGGCCGACCGTGAGGGCGGCCGAAATGCAAGCCGACCGTGAGGGTGACCGGCGGAAAGGCGGCGTGGAGGTGGCGAAGGGAGGCAAGGCTCAAGAGGCGGCGTGTCACGTGATGAGTTAAAGTGGAAAAGACAAGGTAAGGGCAGAGGTCAGCGCATCAGGACCATACACATGGCAGGATTTCGGGGGGAGGGGAAAGGTCAAGCGTTGGATCAGGAGTGAAGCGTCAGGGGATTATTATGGGTATTGATGGTACAGTTTTGGCGGATGATTTGAAAAGTTTTCAAACTGGAGAAAATTAACTTGGACCCTTGGAATACGGGTAAACCGTGGGCGTTTGGTATCATTCGATTTACTTACCTGTTTTCAAGAACCCAAAACATTCCAAGTATCACACCATTTGTTGCGCGCGATACACCATTGGAGCATTTCTTCGACTTCTTAGTGCCTGCTTTAGAAGCGATCCGCAGACATACGTTAGGGATGGCGCATGAAGGAAACGTGAATGTGAGGGTGGATCCTCTGGGAGACGACAATGCAGAGAATTAGCCGCACTGTCTGACGGAGAGGGTGGGGAACCGGCGTACGTTCCATGGTTCCACCTTGGTGGCGGCTCGACGCCGATCGGTGAAGCGGAGCGGATCATTGGCACACAAAGGCGGACAAATCGGCGATAGTGAGGCGGAGTTAGGCGATCCGCGAAGTACCAAATTCGGCGGGAGTGGAGTTGTGGTATAGCGTCGGAAAAGGCCGTCGGACGCCAACTAGGAGGGTTTTCCCTATACGAGGAGGCATTGAAGAAATTTGAGGTTGCCCGCCTCAAATAGTGGTGGGCGTGCTCAACCACCTAGAAGTAGCCGGGCGGTGATGCCCAATGCTTGGAAGATCCTGATGGCCTGTACAAGTGCATGGCCAAAGGCAAATGGGGCGGAGTCGATGGTGTTGGAGGAGTTCTTTGCTTGCTACAAGGCCTCAGGGCAACACGAGGCGTGGGTCACCTGAGCGGTTAATGGGGAAGGGGTTGGTGGCTGGGTTGCCTACGTCGATCAAGGGATGGCGGGCACGGTGGTTCTACGTTTCTGCCAGTGGGGGGCCTGGGGTGCGCACCATCTGGAAGGTGCCAATCAGGACGGTGGAGGTAAAATTGGGGCCCGCAGCAGGGGAGAGGGTGAAGAGGGTGAAAGAGTGGAGGGAGAAGGAGAATGTGAGATGGGACGACCTGGTGCAACCCTCTGCACTGTTTGAGGCAGGGCTGGGTCCTCAGCCGATCGGTGGGGATTTTGGCCGAGTAGAGCTGGAGGCGCGGAGGGAGGCTCAAGAGGCTAAGGATCAGGCCCTTCTTGCCAAAGCCACCATGTTCAAGAGGGCACAGGACGACCGACCTTCACAACCGATCGCGAAGGAGAGGATCAGGCCTCGCCCGAAGCCGTTGGGGGAGAAGGATTTAAGTAAGTTTGAGCCACGAAAGCTCCCTGTGGATCCTGTGAAGGAGAGGGCCAGGGGTAGGGAGGAGGCGCTGAAGAGGAAGAGGAAGAAGAGAAGTGCCCCTGGAGAGGCTGCAGGGGAGCCTGGGCCCAAGAAAGTGAAGGAGGCCCCAACTGTGGTGGAGACTCTTCTGGTGAAGGATACCCCAGAAGTAGCAGAAGTAGCAAAGGTCATCCCAGCACTGGAGGCTGTGGAGGTTGCCCCAGCAATTCAAGTGGCAGCGAGTGTAAGCAGTGCTGGGCCAAGTGGGGGGCAACAGACCCAAAGGGGTCCTGCCCCCCAGGAGGGGGGAGTGGGTCTGAACACCGCCTTCTATCATGCTCGCGCGGTCGCTGGGAGGGTGGAAGGGGAAGTGGGGCCAGCCAGGGCAGGGGCTGACCGTCTGTTGAAGATTGCCGAAGGTCGAAGACTGACGCCAGATTCAATGAGGCTGACCTGCTAAGGGGGTTATGCTCTGCTCAGATGGAGTGCTTGCCTGGCGAAGGCTCTCCTAAGGAAGGCGGGGAGCAGGGCTCAAGGCGAGAAGCTGAAGATGGAGAAGGCAAGTTGGACGAGTGCCCAGGCTGAGCTGCAAGCAGTCAAGCTAGAGCTAGAGGATACACGCCGTAGGGTTGTGTCACTCGAGTTCCAGCTGGTCGGCGAGCAGAGGAGATTGGAAGAGTCCCAACGAGCCTGTGCCATTGCCAATGATCGGCATGAAGAGGCCATGAACAGTAATGAAGAGTTGGTGAAGCAGAAAGATGAGGCAGATGCTAAGGTGGAGGCTTTGCAAAAGGCGTTGGAGGATGAGCTGGCCAAGGCAGAGGGGGAGAGGGTGAAGCTTAGGAGGGAGTTAGAAGTAGAGGGCGAGAAGGCGAGGGCAAAGAGGGAGAGCCTAAGGAAGGAGGTGGAGGAGGAGAGGATCAAGTTGATTCGAGGGGAGGCTGGAAGAGCTGGAGGTGAGAGGCCAATTGCGGTGAAGGAGGCCCTACAAAAAGAGCTGAACGAAGAGAAGGCGAAAGCGGCCTCGGAAAGGGCAGCCTACCCCGATCTTTATGTTGCAGTTGTTACTCAATTCAAAGGGTCTCCTGAGTTCCAGATAGCAATTGATACTGCAGTTGCCAGCAGCTTCGCGAGGGAGGGGTCTGGGGGGGCTGGCCTATCACGGACGACGGCTGAAGGAAGACTTGAATCTGAAGTCATAGAGAGCTTCCAACGGTCAGACTTTTATAAGCATGAAATGGCAGAGTTCTGGGACAGTGGCTGGAAAATGTTCAAGCGCAAGGCTGAAGAGCTGTTCCCAGAGCTTGACTTCAGCAGGGTGACAATTGGGGAGGATGATGTGGCCCAGACCCCCCTGGACGAGGGCGTAGAAGAAGCAGACCTTATCTCCAGTGAGGAGGAGGAGTGATCTGGAGGATAGGTGTACTGAGGAGTTTTTGTTTTTTTTTTTTTTGTATACACATTTTTGTGTTGTTTTGTTTTTGAAGTATTGTAATAAACTGATGTACATATTTGGCCAATAAATAAAACTCTATTTATGTCTTGTAGTTAGCTGTATTCATTGGTATGGTGGGTTTGAAATGGAGAGTGAAAAATTTGCCTTCATGATAGAGTGAACTTATGAAAAATTCAACTTGTAATGAAAATGGGTAATGAACTTATGGAAAAATTCAACTTATGAAAAATTCAACTTCATGACAGAGTGAACTTATGAAAAATGAGCCAGGTGAACTTGAACTTGTGAGATTGGGTTGATAAAATTGGACCGATGAATTAAAGAGGGTGGACTTGTGAATTTGAATTGGAATTTGAACTTGTGAATTCGAACGTGTTAAATTAAGAATTCCATCATGCAGAGTAAGAATAGACTAATAAAATTCCTTTATGCAGAGTGAGATTGGACTGGTGTAAAAATTCAATGGATGAGGGCAGGAAAGTGGGTTTTAATTTAACTAAGTGGAGATGCTGTAAATTTTTGTGACCTCAACTTGTGGCTGAGTGTTCTCCCAAGGCTGTGCTAGTACTTGTTTCGCTGGGTCTTCTGCTGTTCGAAAGCGTTCGGTCGGACTGAGGCTTTTGAAAGTGCTCGGTCTGGCCAAGGCTTCTGTAAGTGCTCAGGTCGGACGGAGGCTTTTGAAAGTGCTCAGGTCGGGCTGAGGCTTTTGAAAGTGCTCAGGTTGGACTGAGGCTTTTGAAAGTGCTCGGTCTGGTGAGGCTTTGAAAGTGCTCGGTCTGACCGAGGCTTTTGAAAGTCTTTCGAGGTCGGTTGAGGCTTTTGATCCGAGGCTTTTGAAAGTGCTCGGTCTGGCCGAGGCTTTTGTAAGTGCTCAGGTCGGACTGAGGCTTTTGAAAGTGCTCAGGTCGGACTGAGGCTTTTGAAAGTGCTCGGTCTGGCCGAGGCTTTTGAAAGTGCTCAGGTCGGACTGAGGCTTTTGAAAGTGCTCAGGTCGGACTGAGGATTTTGGAAGTGCTCAGGTCTGACTGAGGCTTTTGAAAGTGCTCGGTCTGGCCGAGGCTTTTGAAAGTGCTCGGTCTGGCCGAGGCTTTTGTAAGTGCTCAGGTCGGACTGGGGCTTTTGAAAGTGCTTGGTCTGGCCAAGGCTTCTGTAAGTGTTCAGGTCGGACTGAGGCTTTTGAAAGTGCTCGGTCTAGCCGAGGCTTTTGTAAGTGCTCAGGTCGGACTGAGGCTTTTGAAAGTGCTGCAAATGAAAGTTTCATGGAAGCGACATTCAGACAGTTGAATTATAGCAGGTTGGAACTCCCGTCGATATTTGTATTATGTATTGAAAAAGGAAAATACAACAAATTTGACAATACAAAAGTAAGGGTTCATCGATAGTAACGCTTCAAATGTTCAGCATTCCAGGGATGGGGAAGGTCTCGGCCATCCATGTCTTGAAGTCGGTAAGTGCCTGGCCGTGGGCGGGCCTTCACAACGTAAGGTCCTTCCCACTTGGCTGCTAGTTTGCCCTCGGACGTATTCTTGGTGGCAAGAGTTGCTTCTCTCAAGACGAGGTCCCCTACTGAAAACTCCCGTGGTCGGACTCTGCGGTTGTAGTGTGTTCTCATTTTCTGCTGGTACGAAGCCAATCTGACAGCAGCAGTCTCTCTGAGCTCTTCGATGAGGTCCAGGTCTGCTCGACGGAGTTCTTCGGTTGAGGCGAGATCCGGATGTAAGACCCTGGGGGTGGGCAGACCGACTTCTACCGGAATGACCGCCTCAGCGCCATATGTTAAGCGAAAAGGGGTTTCCCCAGTAGGAGTCCGGGCAGTGGTTCGGTAAGCCCAGAGTACATGTGGTAGTTCCTCAGCCCAGAGGCCTTTAGCAGCTTCGAGCTTAGTTTTGATGATCTTCAGGAGAGAGCGGTTGGTGACCTCAACTTGGCCATTTGCTTGGGGATGACCGGGGGAAGAGAAGCATGGTTGAATTTGGAGATCTGCACAAAATTTCCTGTATCTAGCATTGTCGAACTGTTTGCCGTTGTCGGAGACGATGGCCTGAGGGATGCCAAATCTGCAGACAATCGATTGCCAGATAAACTTGGTGGTGTTCCGCTCGGTGATTGTGGCGAGGGGTTCTGCCTCGACCCACTTGGTGAAGTAATCAATGGCAACAATTGCGAACTTGGTCTGGCCTCGACCAGTGGGAAGTGGACCAACCAAGTCGATCCCCCATTTGGCGAACGGGTAAGGGCTGCAGAGAGTGATCAGCTCAGTGGGAGGAGCATGGGGGATGTTAGCGAAGCGCTGGCACTTGTCGCATTTAAGCACGAAATCAGAGGCATCTTTGTTGAGGGTCGGCCAGAAGTAGCCTGTACGGAGTACTTTGTGTGCGAGAGACCTGCCACCCGAATGATTGCCACAGATTCCTTCATGGATCTCTTGCATTACATAGGTTGCTTGGGCAGGGCTGAGACATCGCAGGTACGGTCGTGAGAAACCGCGCTTGTAAAGGAGGCCGTCGACCAGAATGTAGTTAGCCGACCGAGCTCTGACCTTGGCAGCCTGCTGTTGGTCATCTGGGAGTTCTCCAGTGGTCAAGAAGAGGAAGATGTCGGATGCCCAAGGGATGGGTTCCGTCTGGAGGAATTGCACTTCTTGCAGGTCGGGTGAGATGGCCGGGTGAGTTAGGTATTCGAGGCGAACTCCATGGCTGAGGTCGGATTGGTCGGCGGAGGCCAGCTGGGCCATCTCATCTGCTTTGGAGTTTTCCGCCCTAGGTATGTGTTTGATCTAGAAAGTGTTGAAGAGACGAACAAGGGTGAGCGCTATGTCCCTGTAAGTCCGCATTGTGGTATCCTTGGCATCGAATTCACCCGTGATCTGGCCGACGATAAGTTGGGAGTCACTGAACACGCGGATGTGGCTAACACCAATGTCTTTGGCTAGACGAAGTCCTGCTATCAATGCTTCGTATTCGGCCTCATTGTTGCTGGCCGCAAACAAGAGGCGGAGGGCACATTTGAAATAACCCCCTTCGGGGGATGTGAGGATGAGGCCAGCCCCGCTTCCTTCCCTGCGAGACGAGCCGTCAACATTGAGTGTCCAACAATGAGGATCTTCGGGCTCTGGTGGAGTTGGTGGGGGTGGAGGGTTAGTGGTTGGGGCTGGATTGGTGAATTCCAAGATGAAGTCGGCTACGGCTTGCCCCTTGATTGCTGTCCGGGGGCGATAAGAGATGTCAAACTGGCTTAGTTCTACTGACCACTGCATTAGTCTTCCTGAGAGCTCGAGTTCTTTGCATGACCTTCTTCGTGGGCCGGTCGGTGAGAACCACTATGGAATGGGCTTGGAAGTAGGGCGAGTCGTCGGAGGCGGTGACCAAGGCCGAGGGACAGCTTTTTCTAATAGGGGTAGTTCTGCTCCGCTGAGAGCCCGACTGATGTAGTAGACCGGCCGTTGGACTGAGCCGTCCTCTCTGACGAGGGCTGCACTGATTGCGGTGCTTGATACTGCTAGGTAGAGGAAGAGGGGCTCACCGGTAATTGCCTGTGAGAGAAGGGGAGGATTGGCCATGCACTGTTTTAACTGTTGAAAGGCTTCTTCTGATTCAGTTGTCCATTCAAAAGTCTGCCGAAGGACTTTGAAAAATGGTAGGCACTTATCCGTTGCGCGGGAGATGAAACGGTTGAGGGCTGCCACTCTGCCGGTGAGTCTCTGAACCTCTTTAACGGTTTTGGGTGACTGCATCTCAATCAAGGCCTTGATCTTCTCAGGGTTGGCCTCGATGCCGCGCTGACTGACCATAAAACCCAGGAACTTGCCAGATCCTACGCCAAAGGCGCACTTCTCTGGGTTGAGCTTCATCTGATATTTGCGAAGGGTGGCAAAAGTTTCTCGTAGGTCGGTGAGGTGGTCAGTGGAGAGTTTGCTCTTAACTAGCATGTCATCCACATACACTTCCATGTTCCGTCCGATCTGATGGTGGAAGACTGTATTGACTAAACGTTGGTAGGTGGCCCCAGCATTCTTTAGTCCGAACGGCATGACACGGTAGTGGTAGGTGCCTCGGTCGGTGATGAAAGATGTGTGTTCCTGGTCGGATGAGTGCATCACGATTTGGTTGTACCCGAAAAAAGCATCCATGAAGCTGAGCATTTGATGACCGGCCGTGGCGTCGACCAGTAGATCAATGCGGGGGAGGGGATAGCTGTCTTTGGGGCAAGCTCGGTTCAAGTCGGAGTAGTCGACGCAGAGACGCCACTTGCCATTGTTTTTGCGCACCAGGACCACGTTGGACAGCCACTTAGGATAATCCACATTTCGGATAAACTGGGCCTCGAGGAGTTTGTCAACCTCTGCAGCTATGAGATTGTTGCGCTCTGGATGGAAAATACGCTGCCTTTGTCGGTAAGGTCGGAAATGAGGCTCAATACTGAGGCGGTGGGTTATGAAAGAGGGGTCGATGCCTGGCATGTCTGCATGAGTCCAGGCGAAGACGTCTCTGTGTTCGGTCAGGAGAGCGGTGAGGTCGGCCTTGGTTTGGGGAGGTAATTGACTGCCGATTTTGGCAGTTTTGAGTGGGTTGGTGGGATCGATGTTAACTTCGACGAGTTCCTCCACAGGTTCGCCTCTGATCAGTTCATCCTCATCTCGGACGTCAAGTCCTTCAATGATCATTGCCTCCTTTAGTTTGAACTCTTTAAGTGAGGCCACATAACATTCTCTAGCGACGGTCTGTTCTCCTCTGACCGTTCCGACCCCGAAATCAATAGGGAACTTGAGGGCAAGGTGGTAGGTGGATGTGATGGCTTGGAAGGCATTGAGGGCGGTGCGGCCGAGGATGATGTTGTAAGCAGAGGGGCAATCGACAACAAGGAAAGTAAGCAACTTCGTGGTCTGCCGTGGGTACTCTCCAATGGTGATGGGGAGATCAATGGAGCCGATAGAGGTCACCCGGTCACCGGTGAAACCAACCAGAGGAGTTTGGAGTGGGGACAGGCTTTCTTCCCCGATCTTCAGTTGGCGGAAGCAGTTGAGGAAAATGATGTCCGACGAGCTGCCATTGTCAATGAGAACTCGTCTGACCTTATAATTGGAGAGGACGGTGGAGATGACAAGGGGATCATCGTGAGGATAACGGATGCCTGCACAGTCGGCGTCCGTGAAGGTAATGGGCTCTGTCCACTGCTTGGGGGGTCGGTCGACCGTGGCAACTGTCTTGTCTGAGCCCTGTCGTATCTTTCTAAGCTCTGCCCTCTGAGCTGAGCGAGATGGTCCCCCACAAGCAAGACCACCTGAAATAACTCTGATTTCACCAACTGGCGGAGGTGGATTACCTTGAGGCCGAGGTTGTTGGGGGGGTCGATCATGCCCCTGGTCTGGTTGAGCTGGTCGCCGTGGAGGGGTATGCCTGTGATTGTCTCTGTGGGGCTCGGTCCTTTGCCTCTGCTGAGGGCGGGTGTCTGTGAATCGGCTCAGGCGCCCCTGGCGAATGAGGGTCTCCACTTGATCTTTGAGGCTGATGCAGTCGTTGGTGTTATGGCCATGGTCCTGGTGGAAACGGCAATATTTGGACTGGTCTTTACGGTTGGAAGGGTTCCGTGAAGGAAGAGGCCACTTGAGGGGGTAGTCCCGTTGGATCTGGTTAAGAACTTGTTCCATGGGAGTATTGAGGGGGGTATATCGCTCGAACCGACCGGGGGGTCTTACTGGTGCCGACCGGTCGGCGCGAGGGGGTCGGTCGGCATAGCGGGATGTTTGATTATGATGCCGGGTGTTACTGGGTTCTTGGTCTTTTCTCTTTTCTCTGGGGGTCAGATATTTAGTTGTTGAGTCCTGCCGAGCGGCTAGAGAATCCTCGGCGTTCATGTACTTTTGGGCTTTGGAGAGCAAGGCTGCCATGGATGTCGGGGGGTTCTTAGAGAGAGAGAAGAGGAAATCAGATGACCGCAGACCAGCCATGAAGGCGGTAAGGATGACTTTATCGTCATTTTCAGCAACCTGTAAGGCTTCGGTGTTGAAGCGAGTGACAAAGCTGCGCAGTGACTCCCCCTCGGTCTGACGGATGTTGAGGAGTTGGGTCGCCGGACGTCGCTGGCGTTGGGCCCCGATGAAGTGGCTCAGGAAGGAGTCACTGAGGTGTTAAAATGTGGAGACCGAATCTGGTGGCAACTGGCTGAACCATAGCCGAGCCGACCCCTTCAGTGTCACGGGAAAGGTTCGGCACATGATTTCGTCAGGGAAAGCATGGAGGATCATGAGTGTACGGTAGGTCTCCAGGTGGTCGACGGGGTCGGTTGTTCCGTCGAAGGGGTCGATGGTAGGCATTTTGAACTTGGGGGGTAGGGGTCTGTCTCGGATGGAGGCGACAAATGGGGAGTTTGCTGTAGTGGAGGGCTTATGTTGGATGTTCTGCATGACCCCTTGGAGTTGGAGTTTCATGGCTCGGAGTTCAGCGTCCCAAAGGGGAATGTTGTCACCGCCAGAGGGAGACAGATGTTGGACGCTGCTAGCTTCTCCCTCGGGAGCTGGAGCTATGACTGACGGACGTGGGGGTGGAGGAGGTGATGTGGGTGAGGGGGTTGCAAGCCCCTCGAGTTGGGAGGATTGGGTTGTGGGACAGTATGACCCGGAACTTGTTCTGGATGGGGTGGAATATCTGGAGGTGGTGGAGGAATAGGGAGGTTCCGTTGGAGCAGAGCATTGATTAAGGCCTGGTTTTGTTCGGCCATACGGTTGATACTGTTGGTGAGCTCAATGAAGTACTGTGGTGGGTTGTTTGGATTGGGAGGGTCGGTCTGGTGATCGGCAGCATTATGGTGGGAAGCCATGGATCTGGTCGTTACCATGCACGTGACGGATGAGGTGAAAAAGGTTGCTGAAAAAGGGTCTCCGGCGGCAATGAACACAACTGGCGCACGGACAAACCGGATTCCCACAGACGGCGCCAACTGATGATACAGTTCGTCTTGGTGAATGGGCTAGACCGATCCAAGCTCCTCAAGCCCACTGGATAACCTGCAAGCAAGTTCAATCGGGGAACGGGGTAGTCCCCCGGCGAACCCTCCGGTGTATGAATTAGAAAAGGTGATGGACAAAATGTAGAGAGAGAGAGAGAGGGGATGGAAAACTTAACCTTCTTCTTGTCTTCGAGCTTTGCTTATATCCTTTGGTAATCATTTCGCTGTCTCAGCCGTTCTGACCTTCCCGCCGAAAGCTTACGCCGTGGTTCGTCTTGTTCAGGGTGAGGGGGCGCCATTCCGGCTGAGGGGTGTTGTCGCAATAAATGCTGTGATGGGTTGCAGTAATGGTGATGTGCTGTGGCAATAACTTTGCAGATCTTTGTCTGCTGACATGGCCTGTTCTACGCCCGCCACGTGTTCGAGCATCATTGGCCTTTTCTGCTCAGTTGGCCTCCAGCTGTACCGGGTTTTACTGACCGGGTTGTGCAATGGGGTCTAAATGGTGGGCTTGGGTTTACTCATGGTGGGCCGTGGTTCTTGTGGGCCTATCCCTGTCAGTTATCACATCGACTATGTGATTTAACACACTTACGCTATGTCGAGGAGGTGACTTGTTGGCTAGGTTAAGATAACACAAAGGTGTTGAATAGTAATCCGTAAGTGAAGTTGTAATAAGGAAAAGGGTCATTACTGAGTTAGTATCGATAGAGTGAGGTTATCTGGACATCAGTTAACATAAGTTTTAATTATGTATATATAAGCCTTTTAAACACTTTTTCCTTACAAGCCGATTTTCTATAGGATATATTAAAGTATGTGCAATCTTTTCAACTTAATTAACATTTTATATAGGATGTATTAAAGTATGTACAATCTTTTCAAATTAATTAGCATGTGTCATAAAAGCATACCTCAATAAAATCACACTACATATACCAGTGTAATAAAATTTTATATCAATAAAAAAAATTTCAAATCTTATTCTATCTTTTATTCTATTCTAATCTAACAATCCAATGGTATATATAATTCTTTCCAACAATCCCATATATTAAAAAATACATGGGAAGGCCGTGTTTGATTGGGGGATAAGGGGATTATTTATTTTGCGAATTGTAATTCATTGGAAGTATTCAATTCGGTGTTTATTTTTTTTTTTAGTCTGTTGGACTCCTTGTCCCCCATATGAGGGATTACACTATCCAAGGTGGGGGGAAGGGGGGGGACAATTTTCATGGGATTATTTACTGTTGGAATTAGGTGATGAAATGACCATCTTGACCCTCTACTACTTAATTATGTATTATATTTAGTAAAATTCAATATAATTTAAATGTCTCAATTTAAAAATAAATTTATTTTATTTAACTTTTTATTGATGTTTTATTTATTTAATTTTTTTAAAATAATTTTTTTATAGATATTTTATTGATGTTTTATTTTAAAATTTTGTTTATATTTTATTTAATTTCATTATTTAAACTTCAATAGATGTTTTATTTAATTGCATTATTTAATTATTATTATTTTTTTAAATAAATTTATTTAAAAATTTAATTAAAAAATAACATATATTTTTATTGATATTTTATTTTTTAATTTTTAAAAAATAAATTTATTTAATTGTGTAAAAAATAAAATAAAATAAAATTGTATTTAATCTAGCTAAAAATAATTAAAATATTAAAGATATGTTTAATATTGCTATTACTTAGTAAACAATTAAAAAGGGATAAAATAGTTTTTTGCTCATTTATCCTATCCAATCCATCCAACCAAACATTAAATTCAATAAAAATAGTCATTTCTAGATATCGAATCCCATGAGAAAATAAATATGGGATACATATCCAATCTAACCAAATAGTCTGGGAGATTCACAGTTTCAGGATTCAAGTCCGATGAATTTTAATCTCCTCTTATCTAGTCTGTCCAACCATCTCCTAATTCAATCTCTTAAACAAACACAATCTTTAAACTATCTTATCTTTTGATTTTATTTTATTTTATTTTTTCATAAAAATTTAAACATAAGGTCTCACAAGATGAACGATTGAATTATTGGAGTGGGGTCTCTAGTTAGCCCACTGGCACAACGTACGAACCAAAGACAAGTTATATTCAATTTCTCTACATAAAACCCATACAAAATAACTTGACAATATCATTTTTTTTGTTGTTATTCTAAGTAACAATTGTAAATGTTTTGGGTTGAAATGAAACGAACAGAGAAAAACAGAACATTTTTTATGATTTTTTTATACAAAAATTTTGTTTATATAACATTCATCGAACAAAATAATTATAGTAGAGCCTGCAGGTCTTTGAAAATCACAAACCACACCACATGTATTATTCTAATTCTAGTCGTCTTTGATAGGTTTTATTTATTTCTAATTTGTCAAGACGTTGATTTTTTTTAATTTCATACTAATCATGTTGCTATTATTATTAGGGCGAATTACACTAAAGATCCTTATAGTTTGAGGCTTGTGTCACTTTAGTCCTTGACTTTTCAATTGTGACACATTTGACCATGAATTTTGAATCTTGTTCCAAATAAGAACAATTGAATATATCATTGCTCAATTTTAAGGGCAAAGTCATCAATTTGATAAAAATATAAATTAATTTTAGAAAAATAAATGTCAAAATATATTTTTAAATTTTTAAAAATTATTTCTACACACCAAAGATAAAATTATGTAAAATTGATAAATTTTTTACACATTTATTTATTTTATCAAATTAATTTTTATTATGTGTTTGGATGATAACTATGTAATGGGTAGTTGTTTTTATTTTCATTAAATTAGTTTTTGGCTGTGTTTGGTAAGACTTTCAAAACTCAATTCCACCCCTTGGTTTGAGTGCGGTGTTTGGTTAGAGTTTTCGAAAATTGATTTCACACGCACTTTTAAAAACACGTCTATCTGGTCATCCTCGCAGGCGTCCCTCGATCGTCCGAAATAGTATTCGTTTTTTTTTTTCTTTTGGCAATCATTATTTTTATATTTTAAATAAAAAAATATTTTCAAAATTTTTAAATTTTTTTTTATAAGTTTTGAATAGAATTTTGGATTGTGTGTTTGGTTATAAGTCATCAATTTTTAAATCAAATATCATATGTCACATAAAAAATTTAAAACTCAATTTAAAATTCTTTTCAAAACTCATCTACAAGCAAATCATAATTTCAAAACTCACAAATTCAAAATACAAATCTATTCTCAAATCATAATTCTAAAACTCTACCAAACGCTACCTTTAATTTTTCAAAAGTCAAATATGGCGACAACTTTGATATCATTATTAAACCAATCCATTAAATAAAAAAATCTAAAACTAAAAATATTTCATATATTAAATCTATCGATTACACATTAAAATCTTAACAACCACCTATTACATGATTATCATCCAAACACATAATAAAAATTAAGATGGTAAAAAAAAAATGTGAAAATTTTTTATATAATTTTATCTTTGGTGTGTAGAAATAATTTTTAAAAATTTAAAAATATTTTTTTTGACATTTATTTTTGTCAAATTAGTATATATTTTATTAAATTGACGACTTTATCTTTGAAATTGAGTAATAGTATATTCAATTGTCTTTATTTAAAACAAGATTTAAAATTCATTGTCAAATGTGTCACAATTAAAAATTCATGAATCAAAGTGACACAAATCTCAAACTATAAGAACTTTTAGTGTAATTTTCCCTTATTATTATTATTAGTTGTTTTTGCCTTTCCTTTATTAAAAATCAGTGTTTTGCTGGTGAGAGGAAATAAAAGTCTCCTCAACTCTTTGCAAAGAGAATCATACATTAGAAGGAAAGATTGTGGCAAAAAGTCTCTTTAACTCTTTGCCAAGAGAATCATATATTAGAAGGAAAGATTGTGGCAAGATTTGGGCATAACATTCTGATATTGCGTGGGATTATAGGTTTTTTTTTTTTTTTTCCTTAATCAATCTTTTGCATTACCAAGGGTTGAACATGATTAAAAAAAAAAAAGAGTACTGCTACTAGCACCTCTATCAATTATTTTAGACCTTCTATTTTTTTGGACTTTCACTTATAAATTTAATTCATTGATTGTAATGTTTTTTTTTTTTTTTTTTTTTTTTTTTTTTTTTTTTTTTTTAAGAAGTGCATAAGTTGAATTATGTTCAAAATTTATAAAATTTTAAATCGCCAAACCGATTTGTATCCATTTGCCAATTTGTCAATCCGCTTAATCCACATCCGCCGGATGCGGATTGATTTTCTCCAATCCGCCAATCTAGCAGACGGATAGCGGATTGGAGGTTTCGTGGCCACAATCGACTCGCACCCACCCTTAGTTTTAGGTGCGCAATAGATACTGTTGCCCACCTTGCACAGCACTATCCCCAAACCTAAATTGAGGATCCTAAAATGGAAATGACATTTAAGTTAAGTAATGAAATTTATAAATATTATTCAAGATATGGAAAGAGAAATGGTTTTGCGGTGTTTAAGAAATATTGTAAAAGGGAAGTGATGGAGAGAAAAAAATATGTGGATACTGCGATATAGTTAAACTACGGCCACAAATTTACAAGGCGATGGAATGTGGATACTGCGATCCTTAAGACTTGAGCATAACCATGAAATGAGTCCAAGCAAATCTCGTTTTTTCAAGCAAAATAGGATTCTTGAACCTGAAAAGGAGACTCAAATTAAATAATAGTGCATGGATTAGGATGAACAAAAATTTTACTTCACTTGTACTTGAAGCTGGAGGGCATGAGAAGTTGTCATATTTAGAGAAAGATTGTAGGAATCATATGGACAAAGTTCATCATTTGAAACTCGAGAAAGGAGATGCCACTGCAATGTATACTTATTTTGTGAAAATGCAAGCTGATAATTCAGAATTATTTTATGTCTTGGAATTGGATGAAGAGGGCAGATTACTAAATGTGTTTGGGCTAATGCAAGGAGTAGGGCTGCATTTAAAGAATTTGGTGATGTGGTCACGTTTGACATGACATAGTTGCTAAATAAGTATGATATGCCCTTTACCCCATTTATTGGGATCAACATTATGGACAGTCGACATTCTTAGGTTGTGGACTCAATTCACATGAAAACATAGAGACATTTATATGGTTATTTAAGTCTTGGCTTGCATGCATATGTCAACCACATAGCGAAGTGAAAGCATAAACGCATTTTTTGATGGGTACATCAACTTGAAAACCACTTTGAAACAATTTGTGGAGCAATATGAGAATGCTTTGGCGAAGAAGGTGGAAAATGAAAATGGTGTAGAATTTAATTCTCTCAATTCATACATCACATGCATAACTTAGTATCCATTTGAGAAGCAATTTCAAAAAGCTTACACTATTGCAAAATTTAAAGAGTTCCAACATGAGGTTGTAGGACAGTTTCATTGCAATTTATCTTTGTATACACAAGGTTCTGATTTTTCTATATATGAAGTGAAGATGTTCCATTTGGAGAGAACCTTCAATTAGCAACTTTCATTGTCTATTTTGATAAAGAAAACTTTGACACAAATTGTAGTTGTCAGTTGTTCAAGTTTAGGGGAATAGTGTGCACGCATCAAATTGTGGTGTTGATAAAAGAAAGGGTTCATGAGACATCAGACAAGTACATTTTAAGATGGAACAAAAATGTGAAAAGGTGCCATAGTAAAGTGATTATCAATTATAACAACTCTTCAATGTTGCCTAAAATCAATGATGTGGCTGATTTGGCAACTAATAATTGTGAAAATAGGTGTGATATGGTGGTCGAACAGTTACTTGAACAAAAAGGGAAATTCAAAGAAGAAGTTGAAATTGATTCTGGAAATAATAAGTCTAGTTTTGTGAGTAATCATCATGATTCAACCGCCTATGGAAATGGTGTTTCAAAGTCAAAGGAGAGTAGAACCATACTTGATCTAGTCATTTTACGTCAAAAGAGGAGGCCACCATGTAAAAGGAAATAGTCTACGGTTGAAAATTTTGTTAACAAGAAGAAAGGAGCAAAGACCAAGACAAAGACCTGTTGGAAAAAAATGAGTTTTTGGTGACTTTAATTAAATATTAAAGTGGGTCCCAACCATCTCTCGAGTTGGGTCTAAGTGGGTCTAGATACTTTGCTATGAGATCTGTACACCACAGTTAGAATGGCCAAAAACCATTAAGATATGAATGAGAAATTGCCTCATGAAGTTAGCTTCATGAAAGAGGTAATGGGGTTTGTAACTCCTGCATTAATGGGATTTGTAACTCCTGCATTAATGGGATTTGTAACTTCTGCATTAATGGGGTTTGTAACTCCTGCCTTTATTGCAGAGGTTAATGGTGCATTTTGACTAGCACCATAAAGGCTAGAGGCTCTTCCTCTCTCCCCTATACATGTATAAATTGAGACCCTCCTGTCAAGTCTCAAACACAGAAATTTTTTTTCTTCCATTTCACAAGTCAGTTTGCCTGAAAGTGCCTACAGTGTGAGAGTGCTGCCACTGTTTTGTTCGCTAAGCTAGACAGAGAGTGCTTCTGCCGTAGCTGGTTTTGACCGTCGTATCCTGGGAGACAGACGCCGGGTTTCCTCAAGCACTCGACCCGTGAGGCGGCGAAATCTGTTTTAAGGAAACTACTTCGTCTCTTTACCCTTTGATTATTTTGTGTGTTTCTGTTGAACTTTAGTTGTAATTATCAGCATGTGTTCTTAGTATATATATAATTTGATTTCTTCATAAATATATTTATTTAATTTCACAAGGTGAACAACAAGCTTAAAACAGATTTCGTATATATTTTCTATGAAATTGATCGAATAGATTTATATGAACAATTCAAATTATTTACATAAACTGCATGCTACTTATTTGGTTTCATCCTATTTGTCTAATGTTACATATGTATATTTTGATTTTGCATGCTTCTAGTTTTACTATCTAATTTGCATGTGAAATTGCTTCTAGTTTTCTAGAGTTATACACATAAGTTATTTCCATGAATAGAGTGTGAATTAAATGTAGTTCTTTGGAGTTATAAACTTTGTGTAACTTGTTTAGTATCTTAATTCCTTAGTTATTTTGCTATTCTATGATTTACTAGAAGGTTAAATAATATTTGATTATATGTACAATTGCTTTATATTATGTTGTCGTTTTCTACTAACTCTCTTTGTAGGCATACCTAAGCGTAGAAAGGAATTGTATGGACTACTTATAATCCTCAATTGGTTTGGTTGTTTTTCCTTTATGTTTGAAGAAATTTTTGCTTGAGATTTAGTTGGTTTGTTTACCAATTTGTAGTAGCAAGTTTTCTTTGCTTATTAGACGCATTTTATATGCATGTATATGGTTGTAGCAATTTTTTAAATTGTTTGCAAGATTAAATTACTTGTAAGTTTGGAATTTGGTTTGGTTTTCTGGAATAGAAACCAAAGTGTTTAGCCTTGGCTAAAAAAGGAGTTTTATTTGTTCGAAATGGCAACTATCATCGATCTTCTTGCTCTCGCTAATGTTGGTGGGGATCTGAACCCCGGGGCAACTGGGTTGCCAACCCCTACTGTTGTGACCTCTGTGGTCAACCATGGCGTTACTCCGGCTGTTCCGGGAGGACCGCTCAGTCATCATGAGCGCCTAGAGAAATTTGCTGGGGTGAACTTCAAGAGATGGCGACAAAGATCTCGTTCTACTTGACCACGCTAAACCTTGCAAAGGTTACGGCGAGATCCTCCACTGCAGGCGAAGAATGAGCCTGATAGGCAGAAAGTCATGGCGCTTGACACATGGAAGCAGACAGACTATCTTTGCCGGAACTATGTGTTCAACAGCTTGGCAGACTCACTCTATAGTGTGTTTTGTTCCAAGAGCTCAGCAAAAGAGTTATGGGAATCTCTGGAAAAAAAAGTACAAGACTGAGGATGCCGGGGCAAAGAAATTTGTGGTTGGCCGGTTCCTTGATTTTAAAATGGTAGATTCTCAAACTGTGATAAGCCAAGTCCAGGAGTTTCAAGTGATCTTGCATGAAATTCATGCTGAAGGAATGCCTTTGAACGAGTCATTCCAAGTTGCTGTGATCATTGAGAAACTTCCCAATGGTTGGAAGGATTTCAAGAACTATTTGAAGCACAAGCGCAAGGAAATGTCAGTTGAAGAGCTGGTTGTCCGACTCCGGATTGAGGAGGATAATAGGAAAAAAGGAGGGAGTACCTCTTCAGTAAAAGCCAATGTCATTGAGCATGGCAAATCTTCTGGAATAAGAAAGAAGCCCGCTAAGTTGGGGCCTAGAGGTGGTGTTGCAAAGAAGCCGGCTTACAAGCCACCGGAACCAAGTAATCGGTTCTTTGGGAAGTGCTATAACTGTGGTAACAATGGGCATCGGGCTAGTGACTGCCATAAGCAGAAGAAGTCATACAAGACTAAACCTCGTGCTCATATGGCAGATTTACAAGAGCACTCCCATGAGGAGGATGATATGCACTTGTCTGCCGTTGTCTCTGAGGTGAATCTGGTAGGTTCAAACCCAAGAGAATGGTGGATTGATACTGGGGCTACGCGCCACATCTGCTCCGAGAAAAAGCTGTTTACAACTTTCGAACCGGTTACAACCGGTGAGAAGTTGTTTATGGGAAATTCTGCTACCTCGATTGTTGAGGGGAAAGGAAAGGTGGTCCTGAAGTTGACGTCGGGGAGGGAGCTGACCTTGAACGAAGTCCTGTATGTTCCGGACATTCGTAAGAATCTTGTCTCAGGGTCTCTTCTCAGCAAACATGGTTTTCGCATTGTTTTTTAGTCCGACAAGGTCGTTTTGACCAAGAGCGGAGTGTATGTGGGTAAGGGTTATATGTTGGGGGGTATGTTTAAACTCAATGTAATGACTATTATCCCAAAGATGAATAAAGATGCATCTTCTTCTGCTTACATGCTTGAGTCTTCCAATTTGTGGCATGGTAGACTAGGACATGTGAACTTTGAATCTTTAAGTAGATTAATCAAGTTAGATCACATACCATCTTTTAAGATTAATCCAAAACACAAGTGTGAGACTTGTGTTGAAGCGAAGTTGACAAGATCTTCGTTTCATTCTATTGAAAGAAGTTCAGAGCCATTGGACTTAGTGCATAGTGATGTGTGTGACTTAAAGTTTATACAATCACGTGGTGGCAATAAATACTTCATCACTTTGGTTGATGATTGCACTAAGTATTGTTATGTCTATTTGCTCAAAAGCAAAGATGAGGCTATTGACAAGTTTATTCTTTATAAGAATGAAGTTGAGAATCTATTAGGCATAAGATTAAGGCTTTAAGAAGTGATCGTGGTGGTGAGTATGAATCACCGTTTATTGAGATTTGTGCTCAATCCGGGATTATCCACCAAACCACGGCGCCTTATTCTCCTCAATCAAATGGGGTTGCTGGGCGGAAGAATAAGATGCTAAAGGAAATGGTGAATGCAATGTTGATAAGTTCTGGGTTGCCACAGAACATGTGGGGAAATCAATTCCCTCTGCAAATCACATTCTGAATAAAGTACCCCGGAAGAAGGTGGACAAGACGCCATATGAGTTATGGAAAGGCGTTAAGCCTTCGTATAAATTCTTACGAATGTGGGGGTGTCTTGCAAAAGTGGCAATTCCTACACCCAAACGGTTTAGGATAGGCCCGAAATCCGTGGATTGTATATTCATTGGTTATGCACATAATAGTAGTGCATATCGGTTTCTTGTACACAAGTCTGAAATTCCAGACATACACAGGAATACCATTATGGAGTCAAGGAATGCATGTTTTTTTGAAGACATTTTTCCTTGCCGAACCTATGAAAGGGTTCCAAGGTCTTTGGAGCAATTTGATGAGCTTGCTAGTGAGAATGATCATATTGATGATTCAGGTGATGATCAAATTGAGGTTTTAGATGAGCCCAGAAGGAGTAAAAGGGCTAGGATATCCAAATCTTTTGGTCCAGAGTTCTTAACTTATATGGTTGAGAACGAACCTCAAACTTTCCATGAAGCTGTGACTTCTCCTGAGAGTCCATTATGGAAAGAAGCGATCAAAAGTGAGATTGACTCCATCTTACAAAACCACACCTGGGAGTTGGTAGATTTACCTCCAGGTTGCAAGCCTTTAGGCTACAAATGGATTTTTAAAAGAAAGATGAAGGCCGATAGGTCAATTGACAAGTATAAAGCAAGGCTCGTTATCAAAGTGCAGCAACAAGAAGGCTGGATTACTTTGATACGTCCTCACCTGTTACTAGGATAACATCCATTCGGATGGTGATTGCGATTGCTGCTTTGCGCAATCTAGAAATTCACCAGATGGATCCAAAGACAGCTTTCTTAAATGGAGATTTGAATGAAGAAATCTATATGGAGCAACTTTGAGGTTTTTCGGCTCGAGGCAAAGCAGAAAGTTTGTAAACTTGTCAAATCTTTGTATGGTTTGAAGCAAGCGCCTAAACAATGGCATGAGAAGTTTGACAACGCAATGTTGTCAAATGGGTTTAGAATCAACGAATGTGACAAGTGTGTTTATGTCAAAGACAACAGCGGAGGTTATGTCATTTTGTGTCTATATGTTGATGATATGCTCATTATAGGTAGTAACGATGAAATGATCAAAACTACCAAGAAGTTGTTAAACTCTAAGTTTGTCATGAAGTATATGGGCATTGCAGATGTTATTCAGGAATTAAGATTACGGAATCTCGACGAATTGTACTATCTCGGTCTCATTATGTTGATAAGATACTTGAGAAGTTTAGTGGATCGGAATCTGAGTGTGTCATCAACACCTGTAGACTTAAGTCTACATTTTACCAAGAACAATAATGAGAGTGTCTCACAGTTAGAATATTCTCGGGTAATTGGAAGTTTAATGTATCTGATGGGTTGTACTAGGCCGGATATAGCGTACTCGGTTAGCAGGCTTAGTAGATACACAAGTAATCCCGATGCTTCTCATTGGAGGGGCATTGTGCGGGTGTTAAGGTATTTACACTACACTCGGGATTATGGGCTGCATTATACTCGATATCCGGTGCTTGAAGGCTATAGTGACGCAAATTGGATATCAGATATAAAAGACTCAAAGTCCACTAGTGGATATGTGTTCACTCTTGGTGGAGCAGCCGTGTCTTGGAAATCTTCCAAGCAAACGTGTATATCTAGATCAACGATGGAATCAGAGTTTATTGCTTTGGATAAAGCAATGGAAGAAGCTGAATGGCTTTGCCATTTTCTTGAAGATATTCCACGTTGGTCTAAACACCTGTACGCTATTTGTATTCATTGTGATAGTCAATACAAGCAATTGGTAGGGCACAGAGTAATATGTATAATGGAAAGTCTAGACATATCCGTCGTAGACATAATTCCATACGACAACTACTCTCGAATGGAGTTGTCTCTATAGACTATGTAAAGTCTAAGGACAACATTGCGGATCCGCTAACCAAAGGGTTAAATCGAGTGTTAGTCGAAACGTCGTCAAAAGGAATGGGGTTAAGGCCTTTGGAAGTTACCGGAATGGAAACCCAACCTAGTTGACTGGAGATCCCAAGATCTAGGTTCAATGGGACAACCTAATTGCGTGTAACGGTGGTATGTCACTGAGGAGGTTAAACCTCCAGCCATTCCTTCTATCAGTGATACCTGCAAGTGTAGAGGTTAAGCTGAGCTTTTAATGACTCTAGTGTGTTAAAATTTGAGTATAGCGAGATACTCAAGTAGAGTCACCTATATGAGTGTGAAGTGGGGCCGCTTCTAGAAGAATTGGGAAGGCCAAGATTCTTTGAAACCACTCGCTGAACCAGGCTAGTGTCCAGGGCCACACAGGGCACACCAGTGAGAACAGAATGGTGGTAGGAGTAATTCCCGTGTGAGATCTATTGTCTCAGTTTACATAAACGGCAGAGCAGTTCAAGATGTCATATTCACTGATCAGCCAGTAAACTCGATAGGTTTTCACTGGGAGAGGTTCAAAGCCAAAAGCTACCTTCTCTGATGTCGGGGTTAATCCGTTGTACTCTCTCTCCGAGTCATTATTGTTGAACGGTGTCCGTTTGTTGAGTCATTCGGTCAATTTTTATTCATGTGGGGGATTGTTGGAAAAAAATGAGTTTTTGGTGACTTTAATTAAATATTAAAGTGGGTCCCAACCATCTCTCGAGTTGGGTCTAAGTGGGTCTAGATACTTTGCTATGAGATCTGTACACCACAGTTAGAATGGCCAAAAACCATTAAGATATGAATGAGAAATTGCCTCATGAAGTTAGCTTCATGAAAGAGGTAATGGGGTTTGTAACTCCTGCATTAATGGGATTTGTAACTCCTGCATTAATGGGATTTGTAACTCCTGCATTAATGGGGTTTGTAACTCCTGCCTTTATTGCAGAGGTTAATGGTGCATTTTGACTAGCACCATAAAGGCTAGAGGCTCTTCCTCTCTCCCCTATACATGTATAAATTGAGACCCTCCTGTCAAGTCTCAAACACAGAAATTTTTTTTCTTCCATTTCACAAGTCAGTTTGCCTGAAAGTGCCTCTGATGTGAGAGAGTCTTTGCCTTGTTTTTGTTAAGCTAGACAGAGAGTGCTTCGCCAGGCTGGTTTTGACCGTCGTATCTCGGGAGACAGACAGGGGTTTCCTCAAGCACTCGACCGTGAGGCGAAATCTTTTAAAGAACTGCTTCCGTCGAGCTTCGGTTTCGTCTCTTTACCCTTTGATTATTTTGTGTGTTTCTGTTGAACTTTAGTTGTAATTATCAGCATGTGTTCTTAGTATATATATAATAATTTGATTTCTTCATAAATCTATTTATTTAATTTCACAAGGTGAACAACAAGACCATCAACATCCAATGAAGTATAGAGGTGTGAAAATTATTTGAATAAGTTAATTTACTATTAAAAAAAACTATTATTTTGTTAAATTTCAAATTTTATATTCTGCAGCAATCCAAGTTTAGTGCACCTTCAAATATAGGATTTGTTGATCTTGGTACACAAGAGAGTATTCAACTGAATGTAAGAAGTTTATTTTATTCATTAACTTTATAGTTGTATGATTTATTTATAGTTGGATTGTCTAATTGCTTCTTATATTGCAGGAATCTGAAATATTGGGTCTAGGTTTGGAGCAACAAAACATATTTCAAGAAAACTTGTCATACCAAGTACATATTATTCTAGTGTGTATTTTATTTACATGGTTTTATGAAAAATTAATATATTTTATTTTTTTGATAGGGGCATCATCATCCATCTCCATCTTTGATATTAAAACATTCAAGTTTCACAAAAATGTTGAATGAGACATAGCACAATCACAGACTAACAATCCAGAAAAGGACACAAATGGTAAAAGTTGAAAATGTCTACATGACAGGGTTCCTTGGACATTTGTTGATTTGTTGATTTTTTTTTATTTTTTTTTTTATTTTTTTTTTTTTTTTGAGTTCATTGAGAATGTTTATATTACATTTTGAGAGACTTGTTTTGTTAAAGCACTATGATTTTGGTGTTGGCTTATATAGTTGAACTATTACATTGAAGCATTATCAATTATCACAGTTTATTATGAAATGTTGAAGTTTTTTTTCATTATGAAATGTGAATTTTTTTTTTTTTTTCACATTATGAGTAAATTACCATTAAGAATGTTTTTTCTTTATTATGAATAAATTTCTTTGGTTCTTTAATTTGTGATCTCATCCAAGCCCATTAATAGGTAATGTTTGTCATTAAAAATAAATAAAAAGTCAATAAAGAGTTGCTAGTAACAATATCAATAAGAGCATGACAAAAATAAAGAATTTCATATTTTTCAATGATCATTACAATTCAAAATACAAGACATTCCATTACAATACAAACACAAATATGAAATGAAATTAATCATAATCTCCACTACTCATTTTGTTACCATTGCAACACAAAACACAAGAGTGCGCTAAATCAACATTTTTAGGATATTAATATTACATTCAATTCCGTCAATATTCAAACTCAATGGATTGTTCTCTACTTCATGAGTGTTGGTAGCTATAAGCCTCTGACTGTCTTGCTCTTCTTTGAGTTTCATGTTTAATATGTTTGACTGTTATGGGATTACACCATGCCTAATAAAGTCTTCCTTTGTTTGGTGTCTTGGACTCTTTCATCCAAATTACTGCAATTACACCGTAATTATATTTTTTGCTTTTAAATCTCATCTCAATGGTCTTGCCCCTATCTCCATCAGTACCAGTAAATGTTGATGTTGAACATCTGGAAAGAAAAAAAAAATCAAGTAGAAAATTCATAATCAAATTAAACCATTGTTATCTCATAACAATTATGAACATTATGAGGTCATGCTCCATGAGAATCAATAGTCTAGTATTTTTCAACTTTTATAAATTTATGAGAATCAATCTTTAGTATTTCTCAACTTTTATAAATTCATACATTAAATAAATTTCACAAATTCAAACAAACATCGACTGTAACTGATTATAAATTAATTTTTCTTCTTCTTTAGTTTGGCCTTTCTTCAATAATGCATGTGAATCAAATTGATTGAAAATTGTCAACTACATGTACACTTTAAATAAATACTGATTTTTTCATTAACCTACCCTTCAAGCAAACACTCCAAAAATCAACAAACTAATTTTTTTCATTTAGTTAGCTTTCAAACAAACACCCCAAAAATTCAACAAAATTTATTTTCATAATTTAGCCTTCAAACAAGCATCCAAAAATATGATTGAAAGAGAACTACATCCACAGTAAATAATTCATGATTAATTCATCACAAAAGCTCCAAATTAACAAAAGCCCCAAACTTTTTAAAATTCTAGGTTTGATAAAAAGACATTCCAGATATGCACAAAGAAATTAAAAATAAAGTATATGAAACAAACAAGACTCATATTTTCATAAATTTCTTTTTTTTGATCTGCAAAACAAATTTTATTGATGAATACAAATGAATTACAAAGTGATAAATCAAGAAAGAGGCAAGTGCTCAAGCATCACAGCACACAATGACAATCCGAACTAGGTTGGCACTCCCATATGCGCCTAATCATTTGCTACCACAAAACCAAGGTTGGTAAGGCACCAACCAAACCACCAAGATAAAAGCAAAACACCACTCAAAATTAATCCAACACCAACAACTCAGCAACAAAACCACAATACAACAACAACCATTAGTGAAAAAACAGAGCCACTTAACAAAGCAACTACCTAAATCTTCATACTGCTATAACAGAGCCGCTATATTTTCAAACCTTTCTGATCGGAGATGGTGTTCTTACGAGAACTCGCAGCAAAAATCGTGATAAAAAACTCAGATTATGAAAGTGGTGGCATATAAATCGCCGACCACCAAAAACGTGAGACAAGTGAAGTTTTTTTTCTTATTTTTTTAGAGATTGTCGTTGCCGCTAATGTGATTGTGTTGTTGTAGAAATATAGAATCACAGAGGTTTATGGGTCAAAAAGAAAAAGCATGAAGTCTGGGAAATTTTTGGCGTGATCTCCAGCGACTTCTAGGGAGTTCCAGAACCACTCCTCACTCATTTTCATCAGATCGCATCTCTCTCCAGGGAGGGGGAGTTGCAAAGGTATGATCTATCTATCAGTTGTGCTATGAGCCGTATTCGAATAGTTTTTCTGGCAAAGAACCAGTCTTCCCCTCCCTTGTTCTTAGTCCAGATTTAGTCTTGGTTTATGCTCGGGTTTTTTTGAAATCTCTGTTAACTTGCAATTTTCAGGAAGTTTGTGGGTTGTGGTTCTTCTTTGCACTTAGGGTTCTATTTGTTTGGTGTTTTTCAAGTTTTTGTGGTGTAGCTTCTTTATTATATGAGGCCTCTTTTGCTGGTCGGTTTTTGGGTCTTTCTTGGTGCTTTTGGAAGGTTTGTCACTATTGTGGAAAAAAAAAATTTCTCAAGTCTGTTCCGATCATTAAAAGGCTATCAAGGACAGAAAAAGGTAAACGTATTGCAATAGAAAGTGACTCAACTCATGACAATTCACAATATTCGTTGCAAGATGATATGGTTTCATTTTGGACCCCTTTGAAATTGCTCTTATCAATGATACGCTAGATGATGATTTCTGTTTTGATTGGGAAAAGGCTGAGCGGACTTTTCAGAATATGGATTTTGCAGCTATGGATGAAGATATTTGTATGAATGGCAGTGTTTTTTCTAAATTCCCTCCTAGGTTCCCATCAGATTTTCCAATTAAGTGTGGCATAGGAGTTGATTCTAGTAAGGGGGTCCATCAGGAAGCACAAGTTCACATGAACACAATGGCAGTGGGGTAAGAGGGGGCACAAGTGGAGCCACTCTAAAAAAGCCTCTCAAGCGAAAGAAAAAAGTGATCTTGGGCAGAAATGTTCTTTTTATTGATCATAATCTGTGCCACAACCTTAATGATAGTGGTACATTCGGATTCCTTCATCACCAGAGCTTCTTGGTTCTCCAAGTGCAAACAAAAGAGTTACCCCTATTAGATGTACCAGTTGACATGGTTGAAGATCCTAATGTTGAAGTGCAACCTAATGAACATCACCTGAGTGTCCTTGAGCCACAATCACAATAGGTTAAAGATATTTCTCTATCAGAACAACAAGCCCCCATTTCAACGGTACATGAAGCGCAATTGCTAGATTCGATCTCAGAGCAAGTTGAGATTTTTTGTACATGAGGCCCTAAAAAAATTCAAGCACCAAGACTTTTTTAGAACAATCTTCTATGTAAAATAAATAGCTTGAAACCAAATCAAACAAATAAAAATAAATTACTTACAGAATTTATTTACCGAAACGAATAAGTACAAATTTGATTAAGTCGAGTGTGTGACACTCTGTCCTTAAGATAGATTCGCCCCACTCCAGTGCTTACGGATAAATGGCATCTATCTCCCAAGATACAATGATCTTACACAGATTGTAGTAGCACTCCAAATAATCTGTACGGCGAACTACAACCCATGTTCTATACTCTCAGAATTTTTCTCTAAAAACTAGTATGAAGAATAATGCAAATAGAGAGCAAAACCGAGAAGAGAAATGAATTTTCAGGATGTACAAATCTATTGAAATGTTTATGAATTTATAGGCAAATTGGTAACTGTTAACAGATCCAAACAGGTCAAATTCAAATTGAACAGTTGCAAAAATCTGTTTAAAACTAGTTTGATTTGTTGGAAACTGCTAGGCAGTTTTTAAATCTGTCTGAGA
Organism: Camellia lanceoleosa; assembly: GCA_025200525.1. NCBI lineage: Eukaryota > Viridiplantae > Streptophyta > Magnoliopsida > Ericales > Theaceae > Camellia > Camellia lanceoleosa. The sequence continues at coordinate 184,594,397 of CM045763.1, read as the reverse complement.
AGAATAAAATCTGTCTGGGTGCAATCTGTTAAAACAGGGTAAAAAATAGTCTAAATTTGCTTGGATTGGTTTGGAAAAGACACACTGGTTGGAAGCAAAAAAATTTGAATTCAAATTGGTGCAAAATTCAAATTTTTCCTGCAAGAATTTTTGGAAAAATTCAAATAAACTTTGTTCAAAAAATTAAAGTTATGACCCAACCCATAACCCGTACCCGGCTAAGCTCGGTTGGACTGTAGCTGCGGCGCGTGCGCTTGTGTGGTGGTTTGGGCCAAAGCCTACTTTGTCCATAACTCCTCTCTTCTATAAACTTAGGATGCCCCTTGGAGTCCAACCCAAGTATTCCCACCTAGAACTTATATACACACATAAATTCTCTTTAAGTTTCAATATGGGACAACCATTTCAAGGAAACATACATATTACTTCTTTAATTGTCCATTCCACGAACCCGAAAACGACCTCAACTTCTCATTCACTCACAAATGGCTTTGACGAACCGTTTGCATCATGCGACTTGCCATGTAGCAAAGAACATGTCACCTCTTTGGATCCACCACAAAAGATGTGTGGGCCCCACTCAAATTTGGGCTCAAAATTAGCCTAAAATAAGCCTATAAAAACCATATTTTTCCATCAATCCCTTATATGGATGGAATTTGACAGAGAGAAAATGTAACAACATGATCTAATTATAGAGAGTACAGAAATTGAAAATATTCTGCAAAGGATAGATAGCTTTTGGCTTTGAACTTTCCCTTGTGAGACACTATCAAATTTACTAGCTAACTAGTGAACATAATGGGTTGAACTGTTTAGCCCTTTGTGTAAACCAAGACAATATATGTCACACAGTATATTACTAGACACAGTTTAGTTCTCATAATTGTGTTTATTTTGGCCTTGAACAATCTGGTCTTTCATAAGTGCTCTAGAGAATTGTAGCCCTTCACAAATCTCATAGAATCGGCCCAGTTCACACTCATATAAATGATTCTTATGAAGAGCATCCTGCCATACTCCACTAGGTATTCCTAGATATAAGAATCATTAAAAGTATTACTTAACCTAAAACACTGCAGACATCACTATTTCATCATAGAAATGGATAGGAGTTTAACTTCCCAGTGATCCTTGTGAGTCATACATAACTCAGTTGTCCCTTTGAATCTAGATCTTGAGATCTCCAGGCAACTAGGTTGGGTTGCCATTGTGGTTACTCTTATTTAATAGGCTTAAGTCCCATTCCCCTCATTGAATTCTCAACTAACTCTCTTGCTAACGCTTCGGTTAGTGGATCCATTAAGTTGTCTTTAGACTTCACATATTCAATGAAAATAATTTCATTAAAGAGTAGTTGTCTCACGGTGTTATGTCGACAACGAATGTGTCGCGACTTACCATTATACATATGGCTCTGTGCTCTATTTATTACTGATTGACTATCACAATGTATACATATAGCGAGCACCGGTTTTGGCCACATTGGAATATCTTCAAGGAAATGTAAGCCATTCGCTTCTTCTGACTTTATCTAAAGCTATAAATTTTGATTCCATAGTAGACCTAGCAATGCAAGTTTGTTTGGAAGATTTCCAAGATACCGCCGCGTCACCAAGAGTAAAAACATACCCACTGGTATATTTTGAATCTCTAGTATCTGATATCCAGTTTGCATCACAGTATCTTTCAAGTACTGTTGGATATCTCGTATAATTTAGTCTAATGTTACGAGTAAATTGGAGATGTCTTAGAACCCATATAATCGCTCTCCAGTGTTCTACTCCTGGATTATTCGTATATCAACTTAATTTACTTACTGTATAAGCTATATCCGGGCCAGTACACTTCATCAAGTACATTAAGCTTCTAATAATTTGGACATACTCTAATTGAGAAATACTCTATACATTTTTAAAAAGAAAAAAATTAAGATTCACAAGTGTTCTAGCAAGATGATCATTATCTTTGATGAATTTGTCAAGTATTTTCTCAATATAATGTGATTGTGACAAAGCATAACCTTCTGATGTTTTGGTAATTTTCATACCAAGTATTACATCAACAATCCCCATGTCTTTTATGTCAAAATATTTATTCAACATTTTCTTGATAGTTTTAATCATGTCATTATTATTATCTATGATGAGCATATCATTTACATAAAGACATACTATAACATAACTTTTGTCTGTATTTTTAATATAAACACATTTGTCACATTCATTAATTTTAAATCCATTTGACATCATTGCCTTGTCAAATTTTTCATGCCATTGCTTTGGCGCTTGTTTTAAACTATATAATGATTTAACCAATTTACATACTTTCTTTTCTTTCCTTGAAATAAAAATTCCTTCTAGTTGTTCCATATAAATTTCTCCATTTAACTCACCATTTAAGAAAGTTGTTTTCACATCCATTTAATGAATTTCTAGATTGTTCAAAGATGGAATGGCAATTAGCATTGTAATGGATGTTATTCTAGTAACTAGTGAGTATGTGTCAAAGTAATCAAGACCTTCTTTTTGTCTAAAACCTTTGACAACAAGTCTTGCCTTATATTTGTCAATTGATCCATATGCTTTCATTTTTCTCTTGAAAATCCACTTGTACCCAAAAGGTTTACAACCTGGTGGCAAATTCATCAATTTCCAAGTGTGATTTTGCAAAATGGATTCAACTTCACTATTTACAGCCTCTTTTTATAAAGGAGTTTCAGGACTGGACATAAATTGTTTGAAAGTTAAAGGCTTATTTTCTAACAAAAAACTTAGAAAATCTGGACCAAAAGATTTTGAAGTTCTAGCACATTTACTATGCCTAGGTTCATTTTCATCATTTTGATCTATCTCTTACTCTTGTTCATGATCTTGTTCGTCATCATTACTAGTAATAGTATCATAAAATCTTTTATTAATACTAGTCTCTTGTAAAATTTTATTAGAAAACACATGTTCAAAGAATGACGCATTCTGGGATTAATAATAGTATTTACATGCATTTCAGAAGGTTCTAACTTATAAATCAAAAATCGATATGCACTACTATTCTTGACATAACCAATTAATATGCAATCAACAGTTTTAGGACCTATCTTAGTCTTTTTAGGACTAGGAATAGCCACTTTAACCAAACACCCCCACACTTTTAAGTATTTGTAAGATGGTACTCTCCCATGCCATATTTCATAAGGTACTTAATTTACTTTCTTTTGAGGTACTTTATTAAGAATATAATTAGCAAAAAAGTATTGCTTCCAGCCCATAAGTTCTGAGGTAATCTAGAACTTATTATCATGGCATTCATCATTTCTTTTAAAATCCTATTTTTCCTTTCAGCAATTCCACTTTGCTGAGGTGAGTAAGGAGCGGTGGTTTGATGAATTATTCCATATTCTTTACAAAACTCACCAAAAGGTGATTCATATTCAACACCTCTATCACTTCTTAGTTTTTAAAATTTTCTTACCAAGTTGATTTTCGACTTCATTCTTAAATTGAATGAAAGTTTCCAAAGCTTCATCCTTGGTTCGAATTAAATAAACGTAACTATATCTAGTATAGTCATCTATGAAAGTGATAAAATATTTTTTCCCACCTCTAGTTTGAATTGATTTAAAATCACAAATGTCACTATAAATTAATTCAAGTGGCTCCGTACTTCGTTCAATTGAGTGAAAATGAGTTTTAGTTAATTTTACCTTAACAAGAATTTCATATTTATGATTTAAATCAATATCAAATTTAGGAAAACATTCCATATTAATTAATCTACGCAAAGATCCATAATTAACATGTTCTAGTCTACCATGCCACAAATTGGAAGACTCAAGCAAGTAAGAAAAAGATGCATTATTATTAATAACAGAGGGGACAACAGTCATTACATTTAATTTGAAAAGGCCATCAAACATGTAACATTTCCCTACATACATCCCATTTTTATTAAGTACAAATTTGTCACTTTCAAAAACTAGCCTAAACTCATTTTTACTCAACAGAGATCTGGAAAGAAGATTCTCGAGAATATCCAGTACATGCAGCATTGTAAGGACCCACATTTCATGCCTTAGTCATGCTTGCATACAGTTATATGATTTGCCATGTTAAGATTTGCTATCATGAATTGTGCCTTGTTTTGTATGTATTTGATTTGCCTAAGTGTATATGTATGATTTGTTCCTCCCTTGTATTGTTAAGCCTAGGTTGTGTTAAGCCTAGGTCATGCTAAGCCTAAGTCATGTCAAGCCTTGTTATGATTAAGCTTAGATCATTACCAAGCCGAGGTCATCCTAAGCCTGTAGCTATTTTGGAATCTCTTTGTTTGACCTCCACCTTCGTCCTGGCATATTGGCTGAGATGATTATCCTCTGGGCCGAGGTGTGTATCGCCAAGGCCGAGATGTGTATTATCTGGGCCGAGATGTTATCCTTGTACCGAAGTGATCTTGTCCTAGAATGGTATGACCTAGACCGAGGTGTGGCACATCTAGGCCAAGGTGTGGCACAGCTTAGTCAAGTGTTGTCCTTCCTAGTCGAGATCATTGTTCCTTGACTTGCCGGAGTCTTGCCCTTAGCCGAAGTCATTGTCCTTTGTTTGCCGATGTCTTGTCTTTTGCCGATGTCATCACTTGCCGAGGTTCCCTTGCCACCAAGCTTGTTGAATACGCTTTGTCAGAGTCAAGTCTTATCAATCTATCACCTTTTTGAAGAGAACCAACCCGGTAACGCCACGTGTCCGAGCTGAGTGTTAAGTCAGCCGGCAGAGAGAGAAACCTATCATTTGTTGTGTTTTGTTCTAAGGAAGAAGAGAGAGAAGCTCTAGAAGAGGGAGAAGGAGTTCTAGAGAGGGAGTAGAGATCCAAGCTTGATTCCTAGAGATCAAACCGTTAGATTCGTGTTCCAAGGTTAGATTTTTGATCTGCTCATGTCGCTCTTTATGTTTATGCTATTGCATCGCATGATTGAATATGATTTGTAAGCCATGCATCGTTTTGAAGTTCGGTTTTAGAAAGAGAAAGTGGTATTCAAGTGTTCTTCAAGAAAAGTCATGTTTTGATCCGAAAGCTCAAGCCAAGATATATGTTTTTGTGTTTGTTTTCATATGATCTTCAAGTATGGGTACCCAGGTCCATGTTTCCGAACTCATGGCATGAAAACCCAGATTTTGTATAAGCAAGTTATGATTTTGGCATTCATCATATTCATGTTCTTCATGTTCTTCACGGGTGGAAACCCAGATTTCCAGACTTCACTTCCCGAAGTGTAGTCTCCGAGATCATTCTTACCCAGACCTTACACTTAGGCCAAGCATCGTATCTCACCTTGGCCTACCTTGCATGATCACTTGCACTTGTCTTGTTTGAACCTCGGCCTGCAGCCGCACGCCGAAGCCGTGATAACCACACCTCGGCCAGGAGGTGTGGGACCTCGGCAAAGACCTAGTTAGTACCCAGCATGTCCTCCCGACATGTAAAACAGTGTTTTGACTTCCAGCATGTTTTTCCGAGATCATTTGCTTGTATGTAAGACTTGTTTTGAGATGTGTTTTCAGTGGACCTTGCCATGTGTTTGTAGGACTTGGACCTTTGTTGTGACCTCGACGTTCCAAGAACTAGGTGAGTGGTACCTTTAATAAAGTTATGTTCTCATGTTTTGATAAGCTTTACTTTGCTTTGTCTTGAAAAGTATTTGGTAAGCATGAATGATTATCCCTATTTTGGTATATCAAGTTTAAGTTTTATGTATCAAGTATAAGCTTTGTTTGATGACATCAAGTTAGTCCGTACGTGCCAGGGGACTTTAAGCATAAGTGGCACAAGTCCGTACGTGCCAGGGGACTTTAAGCATAAGTGGCACAAGTCCGTACGTGCCAGGGGACTTTAAGCATAAGTGGCACAAGTCCGTACGTGCTAGGGGACTTTAAACTTTAGTAGCACATGTTTTGTAAGGCCAAGATTGATGAATACGGTTCATCCTATGTTTTGATAAGTAAGCAAGTTTTGAAAGCTCAAGTCCATGTTTGACACAGGTTTTGCTAAGTATATGTTTTGATGCAAGACATGTTATATGTGTGTTTTGAATAAGCTACGCTATAAGTACAAGTTTTGAACAAGTTAAGATATGTGTATTGTTCTAATAAGAACCTCGGGAATCATTCATTTAAAACCTTTATTACTTGTACCATTCACTGAGTATCCAAGCTCACCCTCTCTATGTATATATGTAGGTTCCAAGCTAGAAATTAACTCTGGCCGAGATGTGTGTTTTGTGCCGATGTTTTGTATGCATGTTAGGTCGGCATCAAGGATGTCGGCAACTGTGAAGATTATGTTTTAACCTTGTACTTCCTGTATTATATTTATGTCGGCCTGAGAAGCCCCTTTTGTTGAGATGTAATGTATATCTTATAAGTTGTAAAGTTATGTAAGGATGTATGCCAATTCATTTGACTTATGCACAGCTCTTATGGACCACTTGTATTTTAAGTTATTGCTTCCGCTCTTGTTAGCCCCATATGTATACTCTAATTGTGTGTGAACTTTGAAAGTTGGCCTTCGGTAATCTCGGATTACTGGCCATCACGGCACCATTCTACTAGGGGCGGTTTGGGGTCGTGACAAGCATATTGTTGAGAGTGAGTTCATTTCTAGATGTCATCTTCAGAATAATTTTTCCTTGTCCTTCAACTTTAGAAGTCAAGAAGTTGCCCATGAAAAGTTATTCACTGTTGTCCACCACAGAATAAAATGTGAACATCTTTTTGTCGACACAGATGTAGTACGTAGCATCGGTGTCCGCCCACCTTTCGTTAGGATTTTCGACAAGGTTTGCCTCAGAAACAACTGTAAAAATATTTATGTCATCTATACCGTTGGAAATTTTGTCCACTTCGGTCATATTGGCTTGAGCAGGCTTCTTGCTTGATATTCCTTTGCCTTTGCGCTTGCTACGACAATCTTTGGCCCGATGTCCCTCTTTGTCACAAATGTAACATTTGCCATTGAACTTGTCCTTCTTAGTTTCCCCTCCTTTAGATCCTTGTGTGGAACTTTCTCCAAAATATTTTTGTTTCTTTGCTTTTGGAGCATATTCCACCATATTTGCCTTAGACTCCATTAGATGCTTACCAGCCTGCTTCTCTGAATTGCGATTGTCCTCCTCAATCCTCAAACGCACAATCAATTCCTCTAAAGTCATTTCTTTGCGCTTGTGTTTGAGGTAGTTCTTGAATTCCTTCCAACCTTGTGGTAATTTTTTAATTAAGGCAGCAACTTAGAAGGATTCACTAAGAGACATGCATTTTGCATGAATGTCATGCAGAATAAGTTAGAGATCTTGAACTTGGCTGATCACAGTCTTAGAATCAACCATCACAAAATCCAAGAATTTGGCAACTGCAAATTTCTTTGAGCCAACATCTTCTGTCTTGTATTTTTTCTCCAAAGACTCTCAAAGTTCCTTTGTCGTCTTAATAGGGCTACAAACCTTGTACAATGTGTTATCAAGTCTGTTCAAGATATAATTCCGGCAAGGAAATCAACATGTTTTCAGGCATCGACCGCAGCAACCACTTGTCGGTCAATTTCAACCTCGTTCTGAGTAGGAGCATTCTCATGGAGGAAATGCGCCAAGTTTAGAGTAGTAAGATAAAACAACATTTTCTGCTGCCATCTTTTAAAATCAGTTCCTAAAAACTTCTCTAGCTTTTCACCGTGATTGACTGGCACAGTCACAACAGGAGGAGGGGTTGCAGCAATTGTAGTCACCATACCAGTACTGGTTTGAGCATTAGTTTCAGTAACCATAAATTCTAAATTATAAAACAAAATTGTAATTAGAATTTTATACTACATATAAAATTAAACCAAAACACATAATTTAATTCTGTAAAAATAAAAGAAACAAGAATTGTAACTTATATTTTAAATTAATTTGAAAATAAAATATTTATTTAAACAAATTAATTCTACACAGAAAAATATTTCTTTAACACTTCAAAAATTAACATACTGAAAACATAATTTTAATTAATGAAAACTCAGAAATTATTTCTGAAAACCAAAATTAATTTCTGATTAACTTCACTAATGAAGATTCTGAAATTGTTAATGATAATCAGTGTATTACTACTAGTTGTCAAAGAAAATAAACAGTCTATTACTACTATTTGTCAAACAGTATATTACTACTATTTGTATTTTTTAACCAGCATATTACTTTGTAAAACCACAGAAAATAATTTTTGTAAGACGAAGAAAGAAAGAAAAGGAAATAAATGAAAAATTATGTATAAACAAAATAATTCAAATCTGTCTTAAGATTGTTGCAGCAATTTTCTGTGTAAAATAAATAACTTGAAACCAAATCAAATAAATAAAAATAAATTACTTATAGAATTTATTTACCGAAATGAATAACTACAAATTTGATCAAGTCGAGTGTGTGACACTCTGTCCATAAGACAGATTTGCCCCGCTCCAGTGCTTATAGATAAATGACATCTATCTCCCAGGATACAATGATCTTACACAGATTGTAGTAGCACTTCAAACAATCTGTACGGCGAACTAGAACCTGTGTTCTATACTCTCAGAATTTTTCTCTAAAAACTAGTATAAAGAATAATGCAAAGAGAGAGCAAAACCGAGAAGAGAAATGAATTTTATGGATGTGCAAATCTGTTGAAATGATTATGAATTTATAGGCAAACTGGTAACTATTGGACAGATTCGAACATGTGCAAATTCAAACTGAACAGCTACAAAAATCTGTTTGAAACCAGTTTGATCTATTGGAAACTGTTGGGTAGTTTTAAATCTGTCTAGGAAGAATAAAATCTGTCCAGGTGTAATCTGTAAAAACAGGTTAAAAAAACAATCTAAATCTGCTTGGACAGTTTAGAAAAGACACACTAGTTTGGAGCAAAAAAATTTGAATTCAAATTTTTCCTGCAAGAATTTTTGGGAAAAATCAAATAAAATTTGTCCAAAAAATTAAAGTGAGGACCCAACCCACAACTCGACTTGGTGCGGCGCCGCGCGCGCATGTGGTGGTTTGGGCCAAAGCCTACTTTGTCCACAACTCCTCTCTTCCTACAAACTTGGGGTGCTCCTTGGGGCCCAACCCAAGTATTCTCACCTAAAACTTATACACACACATAAGTTCTCTTTAAGTTTCAATGTGGGACAACCATTTCAAGGAAACATACATTTTACTTCTTTAATTGTCCATTCCACGAACTCAAAAATGACGTTAACTTTCCATTTACTCATAAATGATTTTGACGAATCATTTGCACTGTGTGACTTGCCATGTGGCAAGGAACATGTCACCTCTTTGGACCCACTACAAAAGACGTGTGGGCTCCACTCAAATTTGGGCTCAAATTTAGCCCAAAATAAGCCTATAAAAATCATATTTTTCCAACAGACTTTAGTTACTTGCACCAGTTCTTGAGCATGTTGGGAATTTCTGTGTATGTAGCCCAAAGAGAATTTGAGCACCAAGATTCGGCCCTATGATCTTGATCTTAGCAAGCACAAGAGAGAGCCATGCATTGAAGACAGCTTCAGCAACCCCTATCTTTTGTCGACCTCCTTGGCGTAGAACTATCTAATCTTGTAATTTGTTTTTATTCTTATACTTATGTGTATGTTGGATGCGTTATGATATCTTTGTAGGGATTTGTTGTGAGGCTTGCGGTGTGAGGTTGCTGGTAAAAATTCTTGATCTTCGTTTGGACGTGCTGATGATGCTGGCTCTTGCATTTTTAGAATTAGTTTTCGATTATTCTTATGTTTGCTCGATTCTTTATAGGAGGACTATCTATGTTCTTCTATCCTTATATATATGCAGTTTTAATTATTCTCAAAAAAAGAAAAAGAAATATAGAATCACAGAACTTTCTCTCTCTAAGTAAAATATGTTCATATATTCTTTCTTTTTCTTTTTTTTTTTCTTTTCTTTTCTTTTTTAATAATATATTAGGGGTCCACCAAGATGAGTTGGTCACTGTCAACTCCTTCATGAAGCCTCCTGACAAATTAGTTCAGACCCCTTGCATTATTGATACAATATTGATAAAAGGCTTCCAAACTTTCAATGAAATTGGGGAGACAGTATATTTTGAATACAAAATAATAATTGGAATCATCCTCAAAAAATATATATATATATATAAATAAAAAATGATAGGTTGAAAAAGTGTTCATTTAAAAAGAGTAGTCACAATATATAAATAAAAAATTCATACAAAATAATATGGTTTAATATAAAATTTTCATTTCAAAATAAAAGATCCATTAAAATAATTTTTATTTATTTGTATGCTACTACCACATCGTTTTTGTATTATAATAGTTTTGCATTTTCTATTTGAAAAATATGACCATTATAAAAATGTATGTTTAAAAAATATGACAATTGAAAATAATGTCCATTTGAAAAAATGTGATTTCAAAAGAATATTTAAATAGAATAGAAAACATATTAGCTAAAATGGGCTGTGATTGAGACCCCCTCAATCAGCAACCCCCACCACCCCTCACACACACGTGACGGGGTGGTGATTGGAGGAGAAGGAAAAAAGAAAAATGACCAATCAGAAGGAGAGGGGGTCAAAGGGGGTGGGGGGAAAAGGGGTCTTGATCATTTTTCTTATCTAAAATAGAAAAGGGAGCTTTTTTGATAAATCCACTTTCTAAGAGCTTTATTCCATCCAACCCATATTCTTTTTGACTATTCCATTAGGTCCTATTTGAGATAAGAAGACCAAAATACCCTTTTCATCTACTTATGTTCCATTTAGTTCACATTATTTTCTTATGTTTCAATAAGTCCTATGGGTGACATAATTACCAAAATACCCCTAATGTGAATGTTCACACCGTCAATGTAAATGTTCATATCGTCAATGTGTAGGGGCCCAGCCCATGTCGATCCTTGTGGGTGCCTGGAAAAATTTGAGTCGGGTCGGGCCCGCCCCGGCCCGTTGACAATGTGAATATTTACATTGACATGTTAATATTTACATTAATAGGAGCGTAAAATTGGCCTACGTCCTGTGGCGGCGCAAAACCTGCCCTGGCCCGTTGACAATGTGAATATTTACATTGACATGTTAACATTCACAGTGATAAGAGTATAAAATTGGCCCGTGGCCCATGGGCGGCCAAAAACCCGCCCGCGGCCCGGGGCGGGGCGGGCCCGGCCCGTTGATAATGTGAATATTCACATTGACATGTTAACATTCACATTGATAGAAATGTAAAATTTGCCCGTGCCTCATGGCTACTCGAAACCTGCCTACGGCCCGTAAGCGGCCCTGGGGCGGGCCCGGCCCGGCCTATTGACAATGTGAATATTCATATTGACATATTAACATTCACATTGATAGGAGTATAAAATTAGCCCGCGCCTCGTGGCTGCCCGAAACCCGCCCAAGGCCCGTGGGCGGGCCCGGCTCAGCCTATTGACAATGTGAATATTCACATTGACATGTTAATATTCACATTGATAAGAGTATAAAATTGCCCGCGGCCCATAAGCGGCCAAAAGCTCGCCCGCCGCCCGGGGCGGGCCCGGCCCAGCCCATTGATAATGTGAATATTCACATTGACATGTTAACATTCACATTAATAGGAGTGTGAAATTAGCCCGCGCCCCGTGGCTGCCCGAAACCCGCCCACGGCCCGGGGCGGGCCTGGCCATTTTTTTTTAGTTCCTTTTAATTTTTTCTACCAAAATTTTATTATTTTCCACAAAAAAAGACACTAGGCCTTGGTGCGGGCCGGGCTTTAGATCGAGCCTTGAATGGGCCTTAACCAGGCCGGGCCAGGCCGGGCTTTCAAAGTGATGGCCCAGGCCCTAGCCTAAGGTCTTGGACTAGGCTCGAGCCTGGGCCCAAAGGAGCCTTTCTCGGGCCGGGCCGGCCAACGGGCCATAAAATTAGGACCATGCCCTAGCCCTGGCACAAGGGTATTCGGGCTTTGGACGGGTCGATGGATCGAGCCTCGGATCGGGCCGGTGGGCCTGGGCCTAGCCTCGAGCTTAGGTCGGGCTTGGGCAGGCCTGGCCATTTTTTTTTAATTCTTTTTAATTTTTTCTACCAAAATTTTATTATTTTCCACAAAAACTTACATTGCGCCTCGGGCGGGCTGGGCCTCGGATCGAGCTTTGAATGGACCTTAAGTGGGCCGATGGGCCAGGTCGAGCTTCAAAGTGATGGCCTAGGCGCAAACCTAGGGTCTTAGACATGCTCGGGCCCGGACCCAAATGAGCTTGCCCTGCCGGATGGCTTTGATTCCACGCCACGGGCCAACTCTACATTCCTATCAATATGCATGTTAACATGTCAATGTGAATATTCACATTGTCAACTAGCCGAGCCAGGCCTACCCCGGGCCGCGGGAAAGCTTCCGGCAGCGGACAAATTTTACACTCCTATCGATGTTAATGTTAACATGTCAATGTGAATATTCACATTGTCACGGGTAAGGCCAAACTCGCTTCGGGCTGCGGTCGAGCTTCGGGCCGCCCACGGGCTGCGGGCCAATTTTACACTCTTATCAATGTGAATGTTAACATGTCAATGTGAATATTCACATTGTCAACAGGCCGGGTCGGGCCCGCCCTAGGCCACTGGCCAATTTTATACTTTTATCAATGTGAATGTTAACATGTCAATGTGAATATTCATATTGTCAACAGGCCGGTTCGGGCCCGCTCCAGGCCGCCCACGGGCCGTGGGTGGGTTTCGGGCAGCCACAAGGCACGGACTAATTTTACACTCTTGTCAATGGGCCGCGGGCGGGCTTTTGGCCGCCCATAGGCCGCGGGCCAATTTTATACTCTTATCAATGTGAATGTTAACATGTCAATGTGAATATTCACATTGTCAACGGGCCGGACTGGGCCCGCCCCGGGCCGCCCATGGGCTATGGGCGGGTTTCGCGCCGCCACAGGACGCGGGCCAATTTTACACTCTTATTAATGTGAATGTTAACATGTCAATGTGAATATCCACGTTGTCAACGGGCTGAGCCCGCCCTAGTTCGCGGGCAGGTTTCAGGTCGCCCACGGGCCAATTTTACATTCCTACCAATGTGAATTTTAAAATATGAATGTTCACATCATAAAATTGCTAACCATTCAAAAAATATTTATAAGGGTATCAAAATTAAATATAAGGGCATAAGTGTCTAAGAAAATAGTGTAAATCAAGAAAATTCACTTTATGGAATAAAACTATATATACATGGGACTAAATGGGTTAAAAAATTCTTTCATGGACTTCTTGGATTAAAACACTTCTAAATGGGATTTATCAATAAAAGTCCCACTAGAAAAATAGCTGTTTAGCTAAAATTTATCTAAAAATTTAATTACTTTGATGTGAATGCTCTTATATGCTTCCAAAAAGGTTCTCTAAATTTGCAAATAGTTTCCAAGAACTTACAAAAAAAAAGAAAAAAGGCAACTTTTAAAAACTTATCGAGACCTAAAGAAATACTTTCATGACTTCTAAATTTTTGAGTGTTTTTATAGTTTATTAATTTTTTTAAGCTCATTTCTAATTATATGCTTCTAGAAAGGTTCTAATTATAGAGGTGGATAAGGGTGTAATTTTGGTCCGGCCCATGTCTGCCTTATGCTCCAAAAAAAATCGGGCTGTAAAACTAGGCCCAGGCCCAAGGGTATTTGGGTCGGCCAGTGGGTCGGGCCCTTGGGCTCGGGCTTTGGGCGGGTTCAAGGCCTAAACAATTTTTTTAATTTTTTCTATCAAAATTTTATTATTTTCCATTAAAAAAACACTGGAGCTCGGGCGGGTCGAGTCTCGAGCCGGGCCAAGCGGGCCAGGCTCATGGGCTAGACCGGGCTTCAAAACGATGGCTCAGGCCCTAGCTCAAAGCCTCGGGCCAAAATTACACCCCTAGAGGTCGATAAATTTTAAGCCAAGCTATGTTCAAAGTAGGTTTACACTATATACTAAAAAGATGTATGTCATCCAAAATGGGGCTTGATTCGACATTAAATTCAATTTAATTATTCCAATCCTAAAAAAAACTTTTAAATCTCAAACTCACGCGCTTAACCTAATATATATAGCTTTCGTTTGGGAAGTAGGTGGGCTTTTTGACTTTTTGACTATTTTAACTTGGGACTAAAAAGCATAGTTTGGAAATGATTTTTGGCTTTTTTTACTTTTTTATGAGAGAAATAATGTAATGGTTATGGATTAAATGTAATATTCTGCCTTTTTGAGTTAAAAAGTCTATTTTCTTTTTTGGGACTAAAATAGCCACAAAAAAAAAAAAAGCCCCAAGTTGAGCTTCCCAAACGAAGCCATAGGCTAGTACTTTTTTTTTTTTTTTTTTTTTTTTAAGGGATATTAAACTATTGTTTGAATTTGAAACTTTAACATAAGTCTTAAAAATAATTATATATACATTTTTTGCATTTTTAACTTTATTTTATAACTATTATAGTATATAATTATAATTAATATTTTATAAATGAGCCTAGTTAGGCTAAAATTCCTTATTCCAAGTGTAGCTCAAATATTAAAGCCTCGTTTGTCAACTATATATTTTAGTCAAAAAGTCATTATAAAATGTCACATCACTTTCTTTACTTTTCTGTATATATTTTCATAAAAAATTAAAAAATTATTAAAATAATATATTTTTAAACGAGAGGTAAATAGATACAAAATTTTAGCCTAGCCTAATCCTATGAACTTTTTTTTTTTTTTTTTTAATTCTAAGAATATCAAGTTAGGCTGGAAAAGTTGGACAGGTCATGGGTCCATAGCCACCCCATATTGTGATGGGCACAAGAGATGTCTACCTGGAAGGGGATTCTCAGCTGTTGGTGTAACTCCTTGTCTTACCTCCCTTTGTGGGTTTCTCATCATCTTCTGATGTAATCGTTTTTCTACAATTAATATATTTGTATCATTTTGGCAACCAAAATAAATAAATTAATTAATTAATATTTGATGAATTGTATCTAATAAAGGAATATTTTCTTAGCATATAAATTTGATGAATTGTGTCTAATAAAGGAATATTTTCTTAGCATATTTTATAGTTTTCAACAAAATTAATTAACAAAATTTAAAATAATTGTATATTATTTACATTACACAATTTTATGAATAATATACAATCATTTCAAGCTTGTTAATATGTATTATTAGGACACTCATTAACAAGAGGGTAAACTATCAATAGGTCCTAATAGTTGGTCTTAATTCCAATCAAGTTCTATTGAAATTAAGCCATAGTAAAATTATTATTAAAAATAATTTTTTGTGACGATTTTTACATGTCACTAAAAATTGATAATTAGTGACTTTTTTGTCACAATTTTTATAAATTGTCGCTAAAACTTACTATCAGTGACCTTTTTTAGTGACGAATTTTTCAAACTGTCGCTGAAAGTTAAAAATTAGTGACTTTTTGTGATGATTTTTGTAAATTGTCGGGAAAACTTATAATTAATGACGTTTTTGTGACAAAATTTTTAAACTGTCACCAAAAATTAATAATTAGTGATTTTTTTTAACAATATTTGATGAAAAACACTATTAATTTTTACAAGACCTATAGGACAATAAACCCACCTATTAAGACCTACACAGTAAATCTCCCTTAACAAAATTACTAATTAAATAATTAGTCGTGTAATATCTTTATTGGTATCCTTTTTTCTATTCATTTTTATTTGTAAATTGTATCAGTTGCAGTTTATACTGTAAATTTGTTTTTGGAAAGCACATTCATTGCAATTTGCATGAATTATACTAAACTATCATAGTTAGAAAAACTTTGCATGCTCCTAACCACACATAGTCCATGCACCCATATGTTAATCAATGCAATTCACTTAGATATCTATTTGGGCAGTGAGAAGTCCTCTTATAAAAATTATTTGAGGTTTGGTGTCTTCCTCAAGATATTTTATTTTAACGAGTCCTATGGCTTTTTCTTTAAGAAATATCCACACATGCAAATATGTGTAACTAGCTGATGAAAAAATTATTAGGTACTCTAAATGCACCATATATATGACAAATCACCAAAATGTCATGTTTTTATGACTAATATAAAATTGTGAGTCACATTCCCTTTATTAATCACAATTCATGCATCACTTAAGCATACCCTATGAACACTAAATAACTTATCTTAGTATTTTTATTTTTATTGTTTCGAACTTTAAAATTTCATAACTTGTATTATTTACAAAAAAAAAAAAAAAAATTGTATTTGTAGAATGTACACAACAAGATCTATTAAATAAGATCAATATTGAATATAAAATTTATAAAATTAAAATATTAATTTTTATAGCCATATGAAATTGAGAATTTCTCATTTCCTAGTTTTTTCTAACTTTAAAGCTGAGAAATTTCTCAATTTTGCACAACAATGTGTATACAATTACTTTGCCATATTATTCAGCTTGTTTGGTTTTGGTTTTCAGAAAACAATTTTTAGAAAATTTTACTTTTTTATTTTTTGTATTTTAATGTTTTCAATGAATTTTTTAAATATTTTAAGCAAATTTTTAATTTTTAGACACACCTAACATATATACACTTAAAAAGTATAATATTTGTGAAAAAAAATCTTTAAAAAATACACTAAATACCAAAAAATAATTAAAAATTCAGTATATTTTTCATATTTTTGTATATTTATTAATTTTTTAAATATTTTTTTCACAGATATTTTACTATTTAGATACATATAGCTAAGGTGCATTTAAAAAAATAAAAAAATTTACTTAAAATTAAAAAATATTCACTAAAAATAAAAATTACGAAAAATAAAAAAAATATCAGAAAACTAAATTAAAAAAACTGAAACTAAACACAATGATTATTGTTTAAAATATTTTTTTATATTCAAAATTGGTCTTATTTGATAAATTTTGACTAGTAAATTCTAAAAATATAAATTTTAGAAAAAAGATATGTAATATAAAATTTATGACATTTTAAAGTTTAAAAGACAAAAAGGATAAAATTTCACCACATCAACAAGCATGTCAAGCCCTCCACGCATGAGTTCTTTTACAGTTCTTTTACCTTTTTAATTGAAGGCAAAATCGTCTAGCAATAAAAATAGTTGAAAATAAAAAAGGACTTCTTGAAATAAAAATTCCAGGAGAACAAAAAAAAAAAAAAAAACTCAAGGTTTAGCCCTTCTAACAAAATAAATTCTGAATCTCAATCATTGTTGTTAATATAATTCGCCATTAATTTTTTTTCTTGTAACTTTTAACTAAAAAATGCCAAATTTTAACTTCTCAAATCATAATTATTTATTTTCTCACCTCACCTTATCCCACGCACGATCGAGTCTTACGTTGTGTTTGATTAAAAAATTTAATCAAAAAATTTAGAAAGAACTTTAAAAATATATATATATATATATATATGTAAAACTAAATAAATTATAAATATATTTTATTCATATTTTATTTATTTTTTATTTTTTCTTAAATCTTTTAACCAAACAAAACGTTAAGTACGTAGCAGTTTTCAAACCCAAAAAAAGAGCAGAACCGAGGTCATCCACCGTGTCAAACGGTGTAGAATCAAACCCGAAAAAAAAGCAGGACTGTGTCAAACGGTGTTGAATCCTCCGTGTTCTCTACTTATGGTGACAGTGACTTTAGCTTTGTCTACTAGATCCTAAACTTGCGATTAACACAATTATTACTGTGTGAGTGATTTTCCGATCACACTGCCCTCCTTAGTAATTCAGCTGTAGAACACAGGCAGAATAGATGGCACCTTGCTGTCCTGCACAGAAAGAGAAGGCTCCAGCGGTGGTTCTTCCACCCGGGGGCACTCCGACGATCAAGTCAGTATATCTCTCAAAGATAATCTATAGTGCTAAACTCAATGCTCAATGCATAAATTGCGTACCTTAGACCCATGGGGGTGCCTCTCTTTTATAGTTTACTCAGTCCCAGTCCCACTAGAAGCCTGACTTCTATGGACTCCAATTCTGTGCTTACTTCGGATTCCTCAAGAGATAAGGATAAACTCTACAAGAGTATTATCCTTATCCATCCTGAAGTCTTTCTTCATCCTAGGACTCTTGTCCTTTATCCGTTTATTTCAGACTCCGATATCTTCGGAGATAACCTCGGCAACTCCGAGATCACCTCGGCATAACTACTAGGACACGTGGCACCTCGGCTGACATGTCGGCATCACCTTGCCACTTGTTGGTACTCTGAAAATATATCCCCACAACTGCCCCCTAGGTTCTATTACCTCGGCATTCTGAGGTGATGGAACCTATATCGCTCTCGCTTCCAAAGACGTCAACAGAAGAATTCTTCAATCGAGATTATTCACTTTAGGCCGACATGTCTTCGCCAAAAAACAAGAACTCAATCAAACTCCCCCACGCGCATGAGCTGTCATGCATTGCTTCTCAACTGTTTTACTTACGTGTTTTATCAAGATATTGCGGCTTCACGACGCGCTTTGCAAGCCGCCTTTCATCCGTCTGCCGTCGACGTATCCGGTGCTCCAGGAGCAATAAATGCCCTGTTTTGCCGCCGTTTTAAGTTTTTGATAAAACTTTCCTTTCTTCACTTTTTGCATTTTGATTTCCTGCTTTTTCTCTCTCTAAAAGCTCTTTCTCTTCGAATCCGCCATTGCTCTAGGCTCCAAACTCGCGAACTCTTCATTCTTCCATTCTCGAAGCTTCCGCCATCATATAACCGCTGCCCGTCTCGGCGAATTTCGCTCCTACCACTTTGTCCGTAAGCAACTGGCCCTTTTTTTCTCAGTTCTTCATCGTTTCTGGAATTTCTTGCTATTACTGTCCTGCTCAAGCATTTAATTTGTGAATCATTCACCTGAATGCGTCTTATTTCATGATTTTGCACATGTAATGAACACTTGCACTATTTCACCACTGTTCTTGGTCTTTAACCCTTTGTATTCCTCGTGTTTCTGATAGCCCATTTCTGTTCTTGAATCTAAAACTTCGTCTTTGTTTTCTGCTTTTTGTATCTTGTCCAGATCTGTGCCCTTGATCTTGGTCTTCATAGTTTTAGGTTTGGGATTTGTCTATAGAACCTTCGATTCTTTGGAAAAACTGAAACAAACCTTACCAATCCTTGCTCAGATTTGTAGCCGAGGTTTTTGCAACCTTTCTGAAATATCTCTCTTCTGAAACCCTAGCCCTCTGTGTTTAGGCCGACGTCATGGGCATGTAGAGACACAGAATAGACACCCCAACCAAACTCGAATTCTTCAGGCAAGAGTTCTCCATCCCAGCCGATGTCCATCTGAGACTGGCTGGGGATGATGACTCTATTATGCTCACAGATGATACAATGCCCTTCCCCATTGTTGCTTTTACCGAGTGTGGACTTCGGCTCCCAGTAAATCCCCTCTTTCGTGAAGTTCTTCATTACTACAGACTGAACCCCATGCAACTTACCATTAACTCCTATAGGGTGATTAATGGTGCCATAGCTTTAGCTAGGCAGGAGAATGTTAGGATCACCCTCGCCGACCTCCAATATTGTTATACCATGTGTCCCCTTAACTTGAAGGAAAAGGGCTTCGTCTATTACCTTAAGCCGAGGTCCACCGAATTCAAAATTATAGCCGACCTCCCAGACTCCAACAAGGGGGCTGGGGATGACTATGTTATTGCTTCGGGAAATTGGGAGTTCGGCCCAGATGAAGATGTCCATATTTACCCTCTTCCTCGAACAGTTAAAGAGGGCAAGGATAAGAACCCAATGTCAATACTTAGTCGTTTCTTTTCATGTCTTCAATACTTTCTATTTCTTATGTCTATTTGTTTGTCCTGTAGATCTTCACCAGCCACAAAAGAGCTTCCGTCAATCCTACTTTCCAGGAAAAGATTTAAAGAAGCTACTAGATCTTCCGCTCCAAAAGCGCAGAGCCCCCCTGGTGCTAAATTTTATCCCGACATACAAATCCACTCTGCCCGACGTCCCGAAGAAGAAGAAGAAGAAGAGTCCTTCCCCACCTTCTGCCACAACTCTACCTAGTGCTTCTACATCACAAACGGACCAAGGATCCACTTCTAACATAGCCGATCTTCCATCCACTTCAAATTTCAATACTTAATCCCAATACCAGAAAGAAAACGTCGGCGACGACTTGTGAAAATTCCGAAATGGGTCGCCCGAAGAGCATTGACCAAAATCTACTAATCGATCTCCCCACTGGTGTGGAAGGTCATCCGACCCAATCCATGCCCCCACCAAGGCAAAAAAGAATCAAAAAGGCTCAGCCTAAGGCCAAAGCCACTAAGGTTGAGGCTGAGGATGCTCTGCCCATCTCTCAATTGGCTGAGAGTAAAAAAACTGCTTCTGCTTCAAAAAGGTCTGCTGAGGCCCCGCCATCAGAGTCCACCCAATCCAAGAAGCCGAGGTCATCGTCCGCAACGGCCTCAGGGTCTAAGAAGCCCGACGTTCCGTGGGCCCCTCAGCTTACTTTGGAGGATAGGCCAATAATGTCCAGTGAGAGTGCCGATGATATTAACGTCGCCGCTGTTCTCAAAGACGGGCCACCGCTTCTTCCTCCGATTTGGAGCGAAATGCTAAGTATAATGAGTACGAGAACTATGTTCTAATGCTCCAAAGACTGGCCCAAGTAAATGTCCTCGCTTGGTACTCTTGCTTTCTTCTTTTATACTTAAAATATTTTCTAACACTTTGTAACAATTTTTGCTTTGTGCTCTTTTCAGGCCATTCAACACGCCCACTCTCTGTCTATGCAAGGTTTTGAGAATAGAACGAAGTTGGCCGACGTAAGGGGGGAAATTGCTGCCCTTAAAAAGGAGAACAAACCTCTTCAATCAAAAATGAAAAAATTGGAAGACCAGGCTGAGGCTGCCACCAAAGCCCAAACCTTAGCCAAAGAAAAGGCCGAATCTGCTGAGGCCATTAAGAAGGTTGCTGAGGCCGAGAAAAGAGAAGTCGAGGCCAAAAAAGCCCAGGCCGAAAAGGAACTTCAAGAGGCCTTGGCTACTAAGGATGCTGAAATCACTGCGGTCGACGAAAAAGCTTATGCCCAAGGAATGGCCGATGTCACTAAGGAGTACAAACTGCAAGTCAGGCAGGCATGCAACAAGGGCTTTTCCCTTGGTTGGATGGCCCTTGCCAAGAAGCTCAACATCCCAGATGACTCGCCACTGCGCAAGGCTAACGATATTCCTCTGCCATTTCCCCCTTCTCCTCCTCCAAGTCAAGCTGAAGAAGGATCTGGGTCTGAGGCCGAGGATCAAGATAACGATGATGATGAGGCCTTGGTGAGGAAATCCAAGGATGCTGCTGAGGCCAAGTCCCATCCTCCAACTGGGCAAGTCATGGACTTAACTTTGGATGAAGAGGGTGATGAGGTTGAGGAGGCGCCCAAGGAGGCTGTTACAGGGCAATTATCATCCGACCTTCTCTTAGCTGAAAGAAGTCTTGACAAAACGCTTGCCGAAATAGATGCCGAAATCGTGGCAAAGAAAGCAGCTGAAGTAGTCTTTCAAGAATCTGCCGAGGTAGTTCTTCAAGAATTTGCCGAGGTCCAGACTCAAATTGCGCCTGAAGTAGAAGAATCACAACCTTGATGTTTTTTGTGCTTTGTACTTTGTTTCAATTTCTGGACAATGTAAGCTCCCTCTTATGGCCGATGTGCCTTTCTTTGTATACAATTGCAACTGTTTTCCTCTGAATGCTTTAATCTTTAATTTCTCTTGATTGCTTCTGCATGGTTCTATACTTAGAATATTTTGCATGTCTTTCGTACTTTGCCTTCTTTGTGCAATCTTCTCGGGGTTACTTACCTCGGGTATATATAACTACAAGTTTTACCTCGGCAAGATACTGACCTGCAAACTTTTCATCAATTTTCAACAAGTGTATAGACTATTCAATGTTAACTTTGCAAACATTTCTCCATCCGACCTACTTGTAAATTGCTGCAAATTTCAACAAGGGTTAATATATACTGTAAACTTTTCATAAGTTATAACAAGTGTTTAAACAATATACTTAGCTTTTACTTCAACTTGTAAATTGCTGCGAATTTCAACAGCTGATCACATGTCCGCTTAACTTCAACTTGTAAATTGCTACAAATTTCAACAAGTGTTAAGCATCTTCTCTGGTTTAACCAACCTATAAATTGCTATAAGTCTGTAAGCAATAACATCGGCTTCACCTCAACTTGTAAATTGCTACAAATTTCAACAAGTGAAGAGAAACAATAACATCGGCTTCACCTCAACTCGTAAATTGCTACAAATTTCAACAAGTGAAGAGAAACAGTAACATCGGCTTCACCTCAACTTGTAAATTGTTACAAATTTCAATAAGTGAAGAGAAACAGTAACATCGGCTTAACTTCAACTTGTAAATTGCTACAAATTTCAACAAGTGAAGCTAAGGAACCATCTCAGCTTAACTTCAACTTGTAAATTGCTACAAATTTCAACAAGTGAAGCTAAGGAACCATCTCAGCTTAACTTCAACTTGTAAATTATTACAAATTTCAACAAGTGAAGCTAAAGAACCATCTCAGCTTAACTTCAACTTGTAAATTGCTACAAATTTCAACAAGTGAAGCTAAGGAACCATCTCAGCATAACTTCGACTTGTAAATTGCTACAAATTTCAACAAGTGAAGCTAAGGAACCATCTCAGCTTAACTTCGACTTGTAAATTGCTACACATTTCAACAAGTGAAGATAAAGAACCATCTCAGCTTAACTTCAACTTGTAAATTGCTACAAATTTCAACAAGTAAAGCTAAGAACCATCTCGGCTTAACTTGAACTTGTAAATTGCTACAAATTTCAACAAGTGTTAAGCATCTTTGTTTTCTCTCTGCCCCCAATGTGAACCTAAGTTCCACTTGCGTTCTCATTACTCATGTTCCCCAGAAACAACATTATGTATCTTCATCAATCATATGTGTTTGAAGAATTCTGAAAAGATTTTATTAATGACATCGGCCAAAAATAATGAACATCTAATGGTAGAAAAATTTCAAATTACAAGTGTACCAAGGTCTTAGCAATGCTTTGCCCTCATGGTCTTCAAGTCGATAAGCTCCGTTGCCTAATACCGAAGTAATTCTGTAGGGTCCTTCCCAGTTTGGGCCAAGCTTGCCCTCTCTGGGATCTTTCTTGTTGGCGACGACTTTCCTTAAGACTAAGTCGCCAATCTGAAAGTCTCTCGGATTGACCTTCTTGTTGTAAGCTCTGGCAAGTTGTTGCTGGTATACTGCAAGCTGAATTGCAGCCTTCTCTCTTCGTTCTTTCAAAAGATCCAGATCTCGGGCTAAGAGTATGTCGTTAGTCCCATTCTTAACTCCCTGGGTTCGGATCCCTAGGATGCCGACTTCCAGTGGAATTACTGCTTCTGTGCCATAGGCCATGGCAAATGGGGACTCCCCTGTTGATCTTTTCGGCGTAGTCTGATATGCCCAAAGTACGTTGGGTAATTCGTCTACCCACTTTCCTTTTCCTGCCTGCAGCCTCTTCTTTATTCCATCCAAAATTACTTTGTTGGATGCTTCTGCTTGCCCATTGCTTTGGGGAAAACTAGGTGTCGAAAAGTAATTCTTGATCTTGAATTTGGCACAAAAGTTCTTGATGAGTTTGCTGTCAAACTGTGTTCCGTTGTCGGCAACTATTGCTCTTGGGATCCCAAATCTGGTGATGATGTTTCTCCATATAAAGTTCTTGATATCCACATCTCGGATTTTGGCAAGTGGTTCTGCCTCTATCCACTTCAGAAGTAATGTCTGTTGCTACCAAGAAGTATTTTCTCCGCCAGCTTGTTCGGGAAGTTGTCCAACCAGATCCATGCCCCACTGGGCAAACGGCCAAGAGCTGGATACTGGGTTCAGGTCAGCAGCTGGCTGATGTATCAAAGGTGCAAACCTTTGACATTGTTCACACTTCTTCACGTAGGCTTTAGCATCTTTTTGCATGTAGGGCCACCAATACCCCTGGGTAATGGCCCTGTGAGCTAGTGATCTGCCCCCAGCGTGGCTTCCACAAACTCCTTCATGAATTTCAAATAAAAAATCTTCAACCTGAAAAGGGTGTACGCACCTTAAAAGGGTCCATGAAGGACCTTCAGAAGATGTCCGCTGCCAGCCGACTGAATCTTGCCGACTTCAATCTGACTTTGTGTGCCTCCTTGCAGTCTTCTGGCAGCTTTCCTTCTTTCAGGAATGCAATAATTGCATCCATCCAGTTTCAATTTCATTCACACTGTTATGTGGTGACATGCGATGCGATGTATAGAGCACACAAATGCAACACCTTTTGGACAAAATGGCTGTTTCATTTCCGACATGTGTTTTGCAAAAAAAATATGCAATTTTGAGAAAGAATAAAACCCACCTGAGGCAGTGCAATGTGCTTAAACAACTAGTAAAAAGGAAGGTAAAGCAGAAGAATAGCAAGGTAGCAGAGTATCGAAAGTGATACCAGTAATCTCCCCTTGTGGTTAATGCACCTTCCGTACCCTTGTTCGGGTTGATTGGGTGGTTTGACACCCTCATCATTCAAGACAGTGCAGGAAAATGCACTTTTGGAACATGAGTGGACCTTCGAGTTGACCTCAGGCCACGACTTTTGTGAGCGATGTTCGGTGCATGCGAAGGACGTCTCTCCTCGTATCCTTTTCATATCTTGTGAATTTCACCAATCATTCTATGATACTGTGTCGCAGTACTTTGTGTCCCATCAATTTTTATACACATTGCGTGCATGTGTGCATTGCTTTACTTACATGTGTTCAAGTTCCTTTTTATACACATTGCGTGCATGCGTGCATTGCTTTACTTACATGTGTTCAAGTTCCTTTTTATACACATTGCGTGCATGCGTGCATTGCTTTACTTACATGTGTTCAAGTTCCTTTTTATACACATTGCGTGCATGCATGCATTGCTTTACTTACATGTGTTCAAGTTCCTTTTTATACACATTGCGTGCATGCGTACATTGCTTTACTTACATGTGTTCAAGCTCCTTTTCATACACATTGCGTGCATGCGTGCATTGCTTTACTTACATGTGTTCAAGTTCCTTTTCATACACATTGCGTGCATGCGTGCATTTCTTCACTTACACATATTCAAGTTCCTATATACACATTGCGTGCATACGTGAATTGCTTTACTTGCATGTGTTCAAGCTTCTTTTATACACATTGCTTGCATGCGTGCTTTGCTTTACTTACATGTGTTCAATCTCAAAGTTCAATTTCAAATTTCTATACACATCGCTTGCATGCGTGCATTACTTTGCTAGATTATTCTACACACATCGCATGCGTTGTCACGTTATGCTTCACTTACATATGTCCAAATTCTCCCATCACACACGTTGTACACGTCGTTGCGTGTTCTCTACTTGCGTGTGCTTGTGTTTTCATAGCATTTTTATGATTACTCTAAACAGCATTGTTATGCATCCCACTCGACTTGCGTTGTCACGCACTTTCGATTGCATTGTCATGCATATTGCAAACGATATTGTATCTGTTAAAGTTGCTTTCTTTACAGGCACGATATTGTATGTATGGTTCATTTGAAGCTGGTGCAACCAGACGAACCGGACAGGTATTGTATCCTCCAAGTGAGACGTATCGAGAATTCCATAATTCTCTTACATCCTTAGAACTGTTGCATGTGTGCTTCGTTACGGCTTTCCTTTGCATGATCACAAGTTATGCTCGGCTTCTTGCATTTTCAGTTGCGTTTTGTCCCTGCCTTCAGGCACATACCTTGTTTGTCTTGCATGCTTTGTCTAAGTCTTCGGCCTTGTCAAAAATGGGTCGTCTCTGGGCTTTGACATTAACTCCCGTCATTGTTATGACTTTTGAGTTCTGTCAAAGAGGGGCAACTGTAGACACCCCATTTTTGACCGCCCTCAAGACTTGGACGTCACTATTTGAACACTCGGTGATTATCCATGTTTGTGTTCGTCCTGAGTTCCCGGAGGTCTTGGCTACGCACCTTGCCTCAGGATCTCTCGACTCGACTATTTCGTGTTTGGTTTTGCCACCAAACACTTGTGCTTTTGCCTTGAAGGGCAGGGAATGGCTTTTTGGCCATCCCCATACCTCACCGGCCTCACCTCTACCTCACCGGCTGTGGTTTGGTTCCATCAGTTGTGGTTTCTTGTTATCAACTGCCGGTTGGCACTATATTTGGACGACCGGCACTATGTTCGGCCGGTGACCTTTTTGGCTGGCCGATGTGCACCATTTGCACCCCCCAAGCCTGGTGCATGCCAGCTGTGCTAGCTGGAATGCACCATCACACTCCCCCATGCATAAGTGTGACCACTTTGCACCCTTGTGAGCCTTTGAACCCCCTAACCTTCTAGAAGCTTGAACCCTTTGGCCAAGCTTCTTGGAGAAGCTTGGCCAGCTATCTTAGCTTCCCCTAGAAGCCTTGCACCCCTTGGCCCCCTTGAACCTTTCTCTTTAGCTTAGCCATTAAGTTTCTTGGCTTTGCTTGGCCTATATAAGGCCCTCCTCCTCCATTGTCAAGGGTTAGCCATTTTTGAGCAAAAAACCAGAGCTTTTATATCTATATCTCTGTCATATACTCCCTCTCTCTACATTTCCCTCTCTCTCCTCCTTTATGTGTGTTTTGTGGCCTTAAAGTGCACTTTTACCTTATTTTTGCACTAACACACACTACCACACCTTAGCTCGAGTTTGGGAGGCTTGGAGGGCTTGTTCTTGAGTTTTTGGACTGATTTTGATCAGAAGAAGAGGGCTGCATTGGCTGTTCTTGAGGTGTTCTTCAAGGGTAATCACTTTGTTTTAGTTTCTCCAAACTTGCACTAGTTCTTTACCTGTTTTGCTTGCTGATCTAGGCTTTGTGTGTAACATAAAAAAGTCTTATATTTTCTTGGTTTAGAACTTTCATTAAGGGTGTTTTGTGGTTTGAGTGCAAACTCACCCTCTTAGGCCTTATTTGGCCTTTTTGAAGCTCCCATTGTTAGGCTTTGTTTACCTTGGTGTTTTGGTCTTCTCACCACTGTAAACCAATTGGTGTTCGTTGGTGAGAAAGGTGGTTTGAAGTCTTGTATAGGGGAGGGACACCGCTCTCCCCTTTGTCCCACTCTTACCTTTGTTCTTGGCTTACATGGTAGCATGCATGACTAGTCTTGTATGGCTTCATTTCAGAGTTTATTTGGATGTTTTGGAGCATGTTTTACCTCTATCTCATGTGGGTTTGTTGGCCTCTTTCATGCATGTTACACTTGCTTTGCATTCCTCTATTTGGCATAGAAATGCATCTTGTGTTTAGGCCATGATTCTTGCATGTATTAGCCTAATTCCATGAAGGTATTAGCATCATTTTGCCATGCTTAAGGTCTGTTGGCCACTGATTTTGTCATGTTTGGCATGCTTGATATAGTTGTTTGCATTTTGGTTTGTAAGCCTTGGTTGTATGGATCACTAGCATGCTCAACCTAGCTTCTTCTCATGATTTGGCGTCATTGGAGACCATATTTCAGCCCATAATCCATGCTTGTGTACTTGCATTTGGCTCTCTGTTAATGCTTGGAAGTGTAGTGGTTTTGTGCCTTGGAATGGGCCTTGTGCATGCTTGTGTTTTTAGAGCTTTTGGGTTGCCATATTATTGGGTTTTGGGGACTCTTTTCACATGTTAAAAATCTGTTTTTTGGTTGCTTAATCCATGCCATGAGTGGTCATGTTAGTGGTAGTGGAGTACCCTCTTTTGTGCCTTAGCTTTAGGCCCATTAGTTTGCATGTTGGCATGAATAATTGTCTACCATTTTGGGCACTTTTGGCCACTATTTTTGGGATGGATTGAGGGCTGCCCCTTTATGGTTTAAGTCCATTATTGCATGTTTACCACATGTTTGTTGCATGATTGATTCATTTGGTGTTGTAACATGTTGGTCCTTTTGCATGATTGTCCATGTCTAGCATTGCATACTTAACATGATAGATTGCATTACATTTGGCATGCTTGCATCTTAGTATTAGGTTGCATTATTGAGCCACGTTTGCATAACATGCATTGCATTACTTGGTTTGGGGTGTCAAACCAAGTGTGAGGGTTGAGAGGAGTTCATACCACAAGTGATGCAACTTGTCTAAACTCTCGGTCACCGGGGCCCTTGACCTTGGCATGATAGGGTCTTGGTCTTCATTTGTATGTTGCATGCATCTTCATTAAATTGCAACCTTGGCCCCTTAGGCCATCATGCATCAAAGTGCATAATTGGTGGCCTGAGGATCGAGGGTCGTGCTCCCTTGAGTCTAATACATGATAGGGAGCATGACCATGCTTACATTTGTCTGAAATTTCATGCCATGCACTGCCTGTCCTCTGTTGCTGTCAAAAGCTATTTTCTGCAGGAAGTTTCTGCCGACCGGCAACATTTAATGCCGACCGGCCATTGGTGAATGGCCGATAACTTCACAAGCTTCCGGTGGCTTTTTATCACGGCCGGTGGCCATTTCCTTTAGCCAGTGGTGATCCCCAGTGTGCATAGAAGATATCCTGTGACTTTGGCAGTCTTCAGAAGAGCGAGGCAGTGAAAACAGAGACAGTGGTGGCATGGTGCGGGCTTTCCGGGCAAGACGGACTGAAGCATGCATCATTTATGCATCCCGATTTGTCAGGACCCCCTTTCTTGCATTTATTTGTTAAGTAATTAGAATTTCTGTAATAATTAATTTATTTATTATTCGGACTGTAATATTTATTTGGTCCCTCCGAGTGAGGACGTATTTATAATAAGGGTGTGTGAGTGTGTGTATGTCTTCCAATCCCACGTCTTTCTTCCTTTTTATTTACCTGCTTATGATGGTAGACTAGGGCATATTTAAATTAGCATAACAGTATGATAGCATGCGTGCATCCATACATTTGTCTTACATGCACCGGGCTCGGCACATCATGCTAACTACACTTGTATTTCAATTCCGAGTTGAGTACTTGTTATCTGTTGCATTTCACATGCCATGTTTAGGGTAGCCGAGCCTGTTTAGATTGCATCTTTGCATGTGTTGCATTAGCCATTTTTAACATGAACTAGGATCATGCATATGATTACTAACTAGTTTCTGTTTTGGCTCGGAGTACTAGGTAAGCTTTTATGCTTTAGCATATCGCATGCGTGTGAATGTTAACATGATAGCATGCTTACCATGTGGCTAGATACTTATGTGCCATAAACTGCCTGAATGCCTGTGGGTAAAGGTTGATTGTTTGAGTTGGAAAAGCTCATTGAAATCCGTGTTTTAGCTTACTTGCGAGTAGCAAATTTCAAAAACATTTTCAAAACAAACGGATATGCAATGCTTATTTCCAAATTAAGCGATCTAGTCTATATTTTTGTGTTGTGCGCATCACATAGTAATTCTAGCTAATTAATCGGAATAAGACCACATAACGTTTTCAAAAATGGATATCATGGTTAGTAGAGGCCGGTCTTCGGACCGGGCAAGAGGGGGTGCTCATAGTTGACCTTCCCCAATCGTACCCAAGTTCCCGAGCTGAGGCAACTTTGGTGATGACGGACACGTGGCCTTTGGCACCGAGTCAGGGTTTCCTAAATTCCCCCATTAATAAAATATTTAGGTGGCGACTCTGTATCTGGCAAAGCAGTCCATGTTTGGCACTTCTTTTCAAAAAATTTGTTTTCTCAAAACGATTTGCCGAATTTGGACTCTTTGATTCAGATTATGAACCGTGACACAAAATCGAGTTCGAACTGTGGCGGGGTCCCTCGCGGGCGTGCTACACTGGACCATCTCTAGGTCGGCCTCGGTGAAGGCTATTATCGGTCCTCGACACTCTTCAAGCTGAGGTCTTTTATGTCCGACCTGGTTCACATGCTGCAGGTGTTTTACTCTTTGGGTTTCTCCCCGAATGTCGCTTTCGTTCACCTTTGAGTGAATTACGTTAACCACCCTAGGTCCCCCTCCCTGCGGTTGCTGTGTTGGGGGAGACGGGGCTGCTGGTGCTTGAGGCATTCTTGCCTACTCTTCTCTTGTCCTGGTTTCATCGACAAGGTCCCTCAGATGGCCTTGCCTTACTAAGTCCTCCAAGTATGCTTTTAGGGCTCTGCAACCCTGAGTTGGGTGCCCATCTTCATTGTGGTAGGCACAACGCCTACCAAGGTTCCTGCCCATGTATTCCCCTGGGGCCTTTGCTGGTGCCCTGAAATGGGGTTGATCTCGGATTCGATCCAGGATTTTGTGGACCGGGATGCAGAACACAGTCGTCACTGCCTATTTACCTCTCAATTCTACCTCTGTTTTGCTGAGTCCGTTGTTACTTCGGCCTCGCTTCGACGAGCCGTTTCCTTTTTCCTGTTTGCCCTCCTTGTGCCCCGATGTATCCTCCTCGGCTCTGGCATACTTCTCGATACTTGCCATGAGTTCCTCCATGCTCTTTGGCAATGTCTTGGCTAAAGATTTCCGCAGTGAACAGTTATCTTTCAGGCCGTTCTTGAAGGACACGACCGCCACTTCCTGGTTGCACTCGGGTATTCGATTGAACACCTCGTAGTATCTTTTTGTGTAAGCCCTAAGGCCTTCATCCTGGCTGATCTTCAGGGCCATCAGTGCATCCACCCTCAATGGCTGCAGTTTGTTTGTCACAAACCTGGCCACAAACATCTCGGCCAGGCCTTCCCATGTCTTCACGCTTCCCTTCGGCAATTTGTGGAACCAATCTGATGCAATCTCCCCAAAGGACGAGGGGAACACTTTGCAGAGCAATGGCTCGTTCCCACTGTACAGTGCCATTGAGTTCAAAAATAGTCCAACGTGAAAGTTAGGGTCTGACTTACCATCGTATATTTGAAACCTCGGCATGCTGAATCTCTTCGATGCCTCAAATCTGTCTAGCTCTGCCGAGAACGGTGTCCTTGGCTTGTTGGGCGAGGTAACCTCGGCTTCGGCGTTCTGTTCCTTCCTCTTGAGGTAATTTCTCAAGTCTTCTTTGCTCCTACCTGGAGCTCGGCTATCTTTGGACTTTAGTCTCTTTGGTATACTGCTCTCGGCCTCGTGGTGGTCCCTTTTTGATCTCTCCCCACGAGTTGTGTCAAAGCATAACGCCTGCCCTTGAACATGCCGACGTTCCTTGGGTTCTTCGTCCCGTGTGATATGTCCTCTGGGGATGTTCTTGTCTTAGTTCATCTCGTCAGGCTTCCTGGAAGGCCTTTCGCTCTGGTGTCTTTGGTGCCGAATTGTTTTCCCTCCCCCTACAGGTATTTGTTCTTTGGAATCGGCGTGGCCTGCAGTCGGTACGGTGGCTACATGACATTATTTTGCATCATGAAGTTGTCGTCCGGCTGCGGGTCCGCCCACTTGTTTGCCAATTCTTTTACTTCATCATCCCGCCTTGGCACTCCCTCCATACCTGGAGGTTGTCTTCATTGTAGTATCTGCT
Source organism: Camellia lanceoleosa (assembly GCA_025200525.1). NCBI lineage: Eukaryota > Viridiplantae > Streptophyta > Magnoliopsida > Ericales > Theaceae > Camellia > Camellia lanceoleosa. Next base: position 184,562,913 of record CM045763.1, on the reverse strand, counting down.
CTGATCCGCCTTTTTTGCGATGTCGCCCTCCTGGCCGACGTCTTTTGCTCCGTGATTCTGGTCACGAGTTTCTGCGTTGTGGATGTCTCCTTCAATGTCAAGGTCGATAGGCCTACCACTCCCAGCAGGAGTGTCGTCCCCAACCTTTTCTTTTTGTGTGTTACTAGCCATCTATTCTTCTTTCTTTCCTGCGGTAGCCAAATTATGTGAGTGATTTTAGATCACCTTGCCCTCCTTAACGGTAATTCACCAGAGAACACGAATAGATGGCACCTATTTGTCTGCCACGGAAAGAGAGGCTCACGTGATGGTTCTTCCACGGGGCACTCCAACGATCAAGTCGATATCTCTTAAAGATAATCTATAGTGCTAAACTCAATGCTCAAAGCATAAATTACCTTAGACCCATGGGGTGCCTCTCTTTTATAGTTTACTCGGTCCGGTCCCACTAGAAGCGGCTTCTATGGACTCCAGTGCAATGCTTACTTGATTCCTCAAGAGATAAGGATAAACTCTCTGAGAGTATTATCATATCCATCTGAAATCATTCTTCATCCTAGGACTCTTGTCCCTTATCCATTTATTTGGGACTCGATATCTTGAGATAACCTCGGCAACTCGAGATCACCTCGCATAACTACCGGGACACGTGGCACCTCGGTGACACGTCGGTGTCCCTTGCGTGTTGGTACTCAAAATATATCCCCACAATTACCAATGCCAAAAAGCACACTATATATACTTCGCTTAGCTCTCCTCTCTCTTATCAATGGCGTGGCCTTTTATGATTTCAAACATCTACGCTCCTCGTTTTCTCTCTCTTTCCTCTCTTTCTCTCTCTCTCTCTCTCAAATTCTTAACATTGTTTCCATATTTGGTTCTATATATAGATTTTTGATGTTGTAGGCGATGATTGGTTTTTGAGAGTTTTTGGGTGGGATTGATTAACACTATGAGGAAGCTTATGGGTTTATGGGTTCTATTTGTTATTGGGAAGATTATGTTATTTCTAGTGGCAACGAGCACACATTCTACTTGGTTTTTGTGATCGACAAAACAAAGAAAAATTATTAATAATTTGGAGTTCAAAGAAAAATGAACTAAAATCGAGATTTTCAAGCACTATGTTATTATGAGTTAAATTTCGTTTAGCTCACATAAATTGCTCCGTACATATCCGAGGATTACTTCTAGAAAAATGTTTCCTCTGTTTTCAATGCAAGATGTTTGATAGTCTGTTGATGACATGTTATACGAGTTATCAAATTAGAAAAGTTTTGTTTTGTGTTTTTGCGTGCTTATCATTATTTGAATCGTGGTGACAATAACTTGGCGGACGCTTCATCTTCTGATTTTTCATTTGTACTTCTTGGTTTTGATTGAGAATGTCACGCCCCAAACTCGCCTCTAGAAGTTTGGAACGAGACCGGCCAGTAATCGTAGATTACCTCAGGCCTTTCCATACATAACATAAATAAAAAGGGGCTCGCGGAAGCACATGCAAAAACTAATAGTCCAAGAGCTGTGTATTTATATGAACATACATTTACATGCCAAAAAAATAATGATGTTAATTACCCACTATCTATACATAACATGATCACACACAATTCAGTCATAAAAATACAACAAAACCAAACAAAAGCTCACAACGGCCTTCCAGGCCTAGCCTTAACTCGGAGGCTCTCAAAACTTGGTAGGCTTCCAAAATGGCGGCTCAACTCGAGACTCTGCCTAGGCTTGACTCCCAGCATGCACACCTATAATACATAAATACAAACAATGAGCTAGAGCTCAGCAAGTAACATTAAAGTAAACGGGTTAGTGAACGAAGTCCAACTTTTTATATATACAGTTATAAGCAGATCAGTCATTAATGGCATATTCCGCAGACTTATGGTCTTTCGACTAAATGGCGGTCCGTTAACGATTAATCGACACATCTGAGATCTCGTAACTTTCTATCTATGGATGCCATACTAGATTCGCAAACTAAGACATTCGTTCACAGAAAACATATCATTTGAAAACCATAACATAATAATCATTTTGAACATACTTTCATAATAACATAACATTCTTTTAGCGTTACTTCTGATGGGTTTCCAATCACGGTTATGCGGTCTTTAAATCTTGACACGCAACATCAACAAATACATTCTCAATACACATTAACATCATACATTCAATCATTCATGCCTTTCTTTTCTTTACATTCTTTTCATATTCATTCCTTTCATATTCATTTCATACATTCCATTCATTCTTTACTTCCTTCATTACATTCATTCATGTCCATTTCATAATGTAAGATGCGAAATGATGCAAGGTAACATAAGAAAATCATCTTGAACAACTTCCCAAACTTTTACGAAAATAAGCCTTCCTTTCGGCGCCCACATTTCCTTTCGGCCGAGTATCTAATTTTCCAAAAGCTAGCTTTGTGAGGTCGATTTTTGCGCTCGAGCGGGCTTCCCTCAGCTCGAGCGGACACTGCGAAAACCCGAATTTCTGGTTCTTCCTCCCAAGCTTCATTTCCCAAATCCACTTTCACATTTATGAACATCAAGTCCCAAAATACTTAAAAACAACATAATTCCATCATCAAAACTTCAATTCAAAACCCATATGGACCATAAACAAGATCAACCCATGAAGTAGGATGAAAAACTACTATACATACAAGCTTTATATCTCTATATCCATGGAGGTTTTACCTCAAATGAGCCAAATAAACGTGATTCATGCCATATTCTTGAGATTAACATGCTATATGCCAAGGATCAACAATCTATTCCATGAAATTAGAGAGAGTTTCTTACCTTGAGTTCTTAATTTGAACAAGCTAAGCTTAATCCCCCTTTCTTTCCTTTCTTCTTCCTCTTCTTCCTTCTCTCTCTCTCTCTCTCTCTCTCTCTCTCTCTCTCTCTCTCTACGAATTCACTCTCTCTCTCTCTCTGATATTTCTCTCTTTTGATTTAGCCAAAATGAGTCCATCCATCCTTATCTAAACACATATATATTATAAATCAATTTGTGCCAACACCTTAGCCAAACAAGGCCCTTCCCATCCAATATAAACAATTATGCTAAATGTTACAAGCCAAACGGAACTTAACGATTCAGACAAAATTCAGTCTTCAATTTATCGTTTTGATAGTTCAAAAATTCCTTATCACATAGACATTTTCAATTTCATTTTAGAATCCATTTGGTCATCGATTTGATCCGTAGTTGTCATTACAGATATTATTACCAATCAAGCAGATAATTCCCAATTAAATCATACTAAAGCATAATTAATTCTTGATAATTCCGATTTATGATTAGGATTGAATTCTGAGAGAACGACTTTGTAGGACATCTTGTGACGAGATGGAGCATGGTGTAATGCCATAAGATCTTGTGTTTATCGCCAAAGCAGCTCGGCTTGGATCATCGACTTACATGGAAGCAGAATACCATTTCTGGAATACTTAGCAATAAAGTAGAAGAAAATCCGGTATTCTCTCAATCTCAAAGTACATCTAGTTCCTATTTTTTTAATAAAAAGAAAAACTACATAGTTAAATCATCAATACAACTTCCTTCTTCTATCTCCTTTGTTATTATTATTATTTTATTTTTGTAGCTATGTTACGGATGTGCGTGTATGAGCATTTTGCTGACTAAAGGTCTTGTTTCATTGCAATTTTTTCAATTGGAATAGAGTAAAGGTTCGTTATTGTGATGGTGCCTCCTTTGCGGGGATAGTGAAGATAAGGTTAGTGGGAGAGTATGGTATTTTATTTTCTTGTACAACCAATATTGATGCTCTATTTGGCTACAAAAACCTCGAACAAAATGAACGAAATTGCTACCTTGACCCACTTTGTCCTTTTTTGTTGGTGGGTATTGCAGCCCTAATCCTTACCACAGTAAATGTAATAAGGTATATTGAGGATATTTCCTCCTATGTCATTACCTGCCATGTGGCACATAGAGGCATGGGGTTTATTTGAAATTTGAAACAGGTTCTCTACCAAAAATCACTTGTTGGATAAAGTCACTGACCTTAACACTCAAATTTTATTCATCAACTCTGAATAATAAAATGCAACTTAATATTTATAACAATGTTTTTGAAACGGTAGGATCGGCGGTTCAACCGATTGACCCATCGATTGGTCCATAGTACGGTCTACCCTCTGAAGCCAAAATGACTATTTTAGATGATAGGATAAATTTGCGGTTGAACCGATATATTAGACGAATCGGCCGGTTGAAGTGAGCAAGCCGGTCTCATGCGCCTATTCTGTGTTGAAGCTTGTGAGAGTTGAACCACAGCACCTTTGGTTGAAAAGGCAGCTTATTTCCATTGAGCCACCATACCTCCTTGCTTAAATATAGTTAAAAAATATTATTTATGGTATTTATTATATTTTTATTCCAAACACATATTTAACAATTTTAGGAAACTAAGGTCCACTTTCACATAAAAAGTACCACATCAAAAAAAAAAAAAATCCAAAAAATGCTGAAAGTGGAATAATAGTATAACCACCATGTCACCTTTAACTTTAGTTTATATTTGTTAAATATATATGTTATTATAATATTTTCTTTCAAACATTATATATAATTAGTATTTTACAAAAAAAATAAATATAGATATATTTATGAAATTATATGTATCTTAAAATATAAAAGTACTTTAAATAAATATATCTTAATTTTTATATAATTATTAAGTAACTTTTAATATATTTATAAAATAATTATGATGTCACGAGTTCAATTTCTAATTCAACTTGACGAAGTTGAGCCGATGATTTATTCACCCGATTCTTTTTTGATTCGCTCACCAATCTAGTTTTTTAAAACATTGATTTGTGAGCCATTAGCTAATTAGAACCCTAACAATTTTAGGAAATATAACCAAATATCCCTAGCAAATAATTACTTATAATTCTAAAGTAAATATTAATAATAAAATCTAATTACATTTATTAGACCAAAAGTCTTATTTCCATGCAATGGGTCCATGGGCTTCACCCCGAGGAGAAAGTAATATTTTTTTAGGCTAACATATACCTATGTAAAGACACCTGCTGATCTAATCATGTGGTCAGTCACCACTGCCCATGGGGCATGTGCCCAATGAAGTACGCAGGGCCTACACATTACAGATAAGGCTCCTTCTGGGATTGCTTGACATTTATTACTGTTGGAAAAAAATAGTGTTTTATATGAAAAACTTTATTTTGGGTCGATTTAAGGCCAAATTGAGTGGGCCCCTAAGCGCCTTTGGGGGTGAGACGCTAAAGAAGTGAAGTGTTTAACTTGCCAGCGTGGCAAATTCTGTGAGATTACCTGAATGAATGAGTCTTGTCAATAATTTATGAGTGAATGGGGAAGTTGGCCGATCGTTCGAGAATCTAGCATTAATTTTTAGATAAAATTCATTTGAATTTTTTCAATAAAAATTATTGTGAAATTTAATTTAATTATAAATTCAAATTTGAGTTCCTAAGTGGTTTTTAAAGTTTGTACATAGTAGAAATTTAATTTAATTCTAAATCCAAATTTTAGGTTCCTAAGTGATTTCTTAAAATTTGTACCTCTTCATTTATTTATTAAACTATTCAAATTAGTTTAATATATATATATATTCAAAAAATTTCATATATATATATATTTCAATTGGTTTATATAACAAAAGGTCCAACTGTTTTAGAACTTTTGCTGCCAAGGGCTCCTTTTTCAAAATATGTGAAAAAATTGTTCCCAAGAGCAGTGGTAAGACGATTTTACTAGCGATTGTTTGGAAGGCACTTCTTGTTGTTTACCTCATTTAGTCCATTCACACTGGTTGAGGCAGTGGAAATTTACCTATAAATACTCCATAAATCCGATAGTCTTGTGGGTTTTCCAATTCCTATCAACAGCGATCTTAAGTTTTTGTCTTTTCTGTCCAAAGCTATTTTTTTGTTTGCATTATTCTACATTTAGTTTTCAGAAATTAAATAAAGAAAGTATTAGAACCCTTGAGGTTTGGTTCGTAGAACAAATTATTTGAATACTACTACAATTTGTGAAGATCATTGTATCTTCTTGGGAGATAAGCGCCCACTCATGGCTAGTGTGAAATCTTGTGTGAGACCAGAGGCCGTCTGTCTTGGGGACAGAGTATTACACACTCGACTTGGTCTTAATTTTAATTTGGTTAGATAAATAAATCCGATATGTATTTGTTTATTTATTTTGTTTGAATTTATTTCAAGTTATTTTATATACCGCAGATTTTGTTCAACAATCTTAAAGGCAGTCGAATTATTTTGTTTCTGAGAATTTACCGTTTGTTTTTCTTTAAGAAAACTATTTTTAATAATTCTGAAATAATATTAGTTGGAAAAGCAAATAGTGATTATATGCTTTCTATTTGACGGATAGTGGTAATATCTTATGCATTTTCTTTGACAAGCTAGTGGTATAATCTTTGGTGTCATTAACAATTGAGAATATATTTTTGTGAAATTTTTGTGAAAATTAATTTTGAATTTTAGAAATTATGTTACGTGTTTTTCATTAATTAAGAGTGCATTTAGAGTATTTTAATTATTGGAGTGTTACAAAGATTTAAATTTCCATGTGAAATTAATTTGGTTAAATAAAATTTTATTTTATTTCCAATTAATTAGAAAATAAAGTTATATTTTATTTCTTTTATTTTTACAAATTTAATTTCTTATTATTGGAATTAATTTAGTC